>JAHDVE020005986.1:0-54452 GCA_022606495.2 Halesus radiatus | reverse complement strand
TTTCTTTTCCACGAACTGTGAAACTCTCTCCCACATTCCTAAGATCTCCTTTATCTCACTTGTAGAAATAATCTCCTCCTCCTCTGACTCCTCGAAACCAATTTCTTGCATAACCTCCGTATGCGGCTGTGACTGTAACTCTTGTATCTCCTCAGTCGTCAGTTCTTGGGTGTGCTCCTCGATGAGCTCGTTCACGTCTCTCTCTTCCACCTCTAGACCCATGGATTTCCCCAGAGACACAATCTCCTCCTCTACTGACATACCGGGTTCCAATTCTTCGTAGATCCTTTCAGCTACATCTTCAGGTCACAGCTTTTTCCATGCAGAGGTCAAGGTCGTCGTTGTAATACCCATCCAGGCCTGATCGATAATTTTTAGGCAAATCGCGATATTAAAGTGCTCCTTCCAGAACTCTTGAAGGGTGAGGTTTGTGTTCTCCGTCACTTCAAAGCAGCGCCGAAACAGATGCTTGGTGTATAGCTTCTTAAAATTAGAAATCACCTGCTGATCCGTGGGCTGCAGGACAGGAGTGGTGTTGGGTGGTAGGTAGAGAACCTTTGTAAATTTGAACTCCTCGAGGATGTCATCTTCGAGATTTGGTGGATGAGCAGGGGCATTGTCGAGGATGAGAAGGGCTTGCACGGGTAGGTTTTTTTCCTGTAGATATTTCTTAACAGAAGGGCCGAAAACCAGGTTAACCTACTCCACAAAGAACTTCCTGGTGACCCATGCCTTCGGGTTCGACCTCCTCATAACTTGCAGTTTTTCTTTCAAAATCTTATGTGACTTAAATGCTCTGGGGTTTTCCGAATGGTATACGAGCAGAGGCTTGATCTTGCAGTCGCCACTCGCATTGGCGCACAGTGCTAGAGTCAATCTGTCCTTCATAGGTTTGTGGCCTGGCATCATCTTCTCCTCTGCCGTTATATATGTTCTATTCGGCATCTTTTTTCCAGAACAGCCCTGTCTCATCACAGTTGAAGACTTGCTGAGAGATATATCCTTGGGCTTTTATTAGATCGGTAAACGTTTTAATGTAATCCTCAGCTGCCTTCATATCTGAGCTTGCTGCCTCACCATGCCTGACAACGGAGTGAATACCGGTCCTCTTTTTGAAATTCTCAAACCAGCCCCGGCTAGCTTTAAATGATTGTCCCGATGCCTCTGCGATGGAAGTCTGCGGGGTTTGCTTCAGCAAATCTCCGTAGATCGCTCTTGCCTTCTCGCAAATGATGGTCTGCGTCAAGGTATCTCCTTGGAGCTGCTTCTCGGTCACCCACACCATCAGCAGTTTCTCCATATTTTCATGAAGGGAGGTTCGAACTCGCTCCTCCTTCGCTCCCTTTCTCGCTTCCTTTCTCTCGATTGTGTATAATATCGTCCGTCATGTGCGTTGCGGCGAGAATCTTGCGGGCCGCACCAAGATGTCTCGCGGGCCGCATGCGGCCCTATGACCCATGTTCTTGGGCATTCATTATGTAACAATTTCTAGACATTTTGTTTTGAAGAGTTTTGTCCACTATGTACATTTGTTACTTAATTTTATATATTTTCTACCGGTTTCGACACATCCGTGTCACTCACTACTTTTAAGAACGCTAGTGAATGACACGAATGTGTCGAAACCGGTAGCAAATAAATAAAATTAAGTAACAAATGTACATAGTGGATAAAATTCGTCAAAACAAAATAAAATAATTATTACTGATTTTTCCGTTTTCTTTATTAGAACTATTTATACTTTGCATTCAGGTACCTGACCTTTATTTTGTTTTAAGTTTATATAAAATATCAGATGTTTCCAATCCTTATCCTGGTTTCCTAATATCTAAGTACATCTATGATTATTAGAAGCCAACGTTATTTTCTTTCATGCGTGTATAATATATGCTTTATTTTCATTCGCTTTCTTATTGCAGTGTACAAAAAACCCGGCCACCACAACATGGGCATTGCCTAGTCTAGTGGTCGATTCAATTCAATTCAAAACACCTTTAATTTATCATTTTATAATGTATTAAAAAAACCATATGTATATATTATTACACCGTTTTAATATTGTACTGATGATGGAACGGTACTTCCGAAACCGGTTGCTCAATATGTTAAAATAAAGCCGTTCAAAACAATTTAATGTTTTTACATGTAATATAATCAATAAAATTAACTATTTTTCTTTAGCGATGTTTAGTGACTAACATCACCCGAAAGCCGCCTGTAGCCACTTTGAAATATATATGTTTTTAGACTTTTCTTGAAGGTTTCGAAATTGCTTCTAACCTAAAACCAAATGGAAGGTCATTCCAAGAATGCGGACCCAGTACGTCAAAAGCTATGTCCTTAATTTTAGCAGCATTCTTACGAGAGGGTACAACCAGTCTGTTGGACATGAGTTGCCCCTCTGAGTAAGATTGTTCCTCACGCAGAGATCAGTCAAGTATGATGATGCCAACCATAAGACAAATTTTAAACTGAACTCTTTCAGTGCCTCGAAGCCAGAGTGGGCAATCACATAGAAGAGAAGTGATGTAATGCAGATTAGCATACAAACTATTGAAGTATTCCGGTCTGGAGACTACTAGAGCATTTACCAGAGTCTTAGCAGAATTTTTTGGGAGACATCTTCTTATGAATTTCAATTGTCTCAGAAAAAAATGTTTATATTGTGATTATGGCAAGTCACAAAGTAAATGCCTCTTAAAAATAAAATCCAAAATAAACATTCTTTTGATAACCACACGACTGGTTATATTTTATACCAAAGCATTTAAATATTCATGTACTCGTATATAAACAACAAATAAAATCAATTCGTTTCTGTTTATCTGTTTCTGAATATTTATATACGTAATAATCATTGAGCATTCCAGAGGTGACGAAAACACAGAAAACACGTTTTAATACAAAACTCGCATAGCAACGTTATTATTTGCCAATATGAGATATTTCTGAATAAATAAAATCCGTGCGGTTTTCTCGATAAACGTAAATAGTTCTACATTCCTTTTTGTATTTTCAAAATCCCGATGTTTGTTTAGTTCATTGTCGAAATTTTATTACTAAGCGATATTTTTAATAATGAGAGATTTAGGGTAAACATTATATCAAATTTAGTGTTTGCACACTTCTAATTCATACCTGAAATCGTTAATTACTTGGAACAGAAATGCTAAATAACGGTTAATTGAGCTATAAAACCAAATGACCTCAGAGGTTGACAGACAGGCGATTGGTTATTCCAATATATGTTTTTGCCTTGATGTGTAAAAAGTAAAGGAATTTTTAGTTAAAGTTTCGGGTTTTTTTTCTTAAGTAATTCGCGGAATGCAACTGTGTATATGATATTCTAGCAAAACAAATAGTCAAAAATATACTATTAATAGATTTAAATAGGAATGTAAATTTTTTTTATTGATGCACGTACAAGTTTCTACACCAAACACAATAATATATAATTTCTTCAAACAATCTGTATTCACTTTGTGGCGTCATTGTTAATAAATGAATTAAGAATTACTTTGTAATCACCGCTTTATTAATATGTACATATCAACATGTTTCGAAAGCAATGCTTTCCTCATCAGGGATATACAGAATAGTATATATTAATACTGTATTCTGTATATCCCCTATGAGAAAACATCGCTTTCGAAACATGCTGATATGTAGTATATATTAAGCAAATGGTGATTACAAAGTAATTTTTAATTAATTTTTAAACAATAATATATCATGAGATTTATAAAAAAAGGTTTCTAAGATCAGAACACTTTCTGATGTCATTTTTTAATCAATTGAAATTTGTGTCTCAAATTTAAATTGATTAAAAAATGTTACCATTAATTAATAGCCGCATATCGTCAAAACCTATTTAAAAATTCATATTTTCTCACGACTTTTAAATTTCCAGGCGTTCCAAAATTAAATTCCTTTAAAATTTTAACCCGTTTATGCGAGGGACTACAATTACCCGAATCTTTTCGCACAAAGCATCTGCGATGGTTGTTATTAATGAAGTGTGTATTATACCTGAACGAGGAGCGTCTGCTCTCGACCCGGATGTCTCGGGCTCGGGCATAAAGGTCGCCAGGCTATAGCTATAATCTGCTGTAGAGATGGATATGGCATATCTACCATGCCACTATCTGCAGGAGCGAGCTAAACCAACCATGCATTCAGGTACTTAAACAACCCGCAGTTCTCTGTACTTTAAAGTATTTATTATCCAGTAGTATTGAATAAGTACAGCGTCATATTACAGTCTATTGTGAGACAAGCCATGGGGATTGTTGTCGTTGAGTTGAATCGGAATTGATTTGAACGCTATTTTTTTCGACGAAAATTACCTCTTTTGAAATTTAATCAGCATATTATTGGGGTTCTGAGCAGTTGGAAGGTAGGTACCTAATTTCAATTGAAAATAATGCTATTTTGTCAAAATTGTAGGTAGATTTTTTTAATTTGAATGGAATGGTGGTCCTCTTTAAGTAGAGGCCATTGTGAAAAATGATCTTTACTATAAAGCAAAAAAATGTTAGGGTAATATTTGACGAAGCAAAATCTCTCGAATGGTGAGCTCTAGATTCATGAAATTTGCACAGTTTTTTTTAAATTACATTTTTAAATGAATGCAGCAACAAGCACGACAACGTGACCATTGACAATTCGATCAAAAATTAAAACGGGCCGAGAAATGGCATTTGATGGGGACCATTCAAATGTTAAAAATTAAAAATGGCCCTTTCGTCAAATTGATGATCACCAAATGTGTTAAAAACATCTCAACCAATAAACAAGAAATAAGGTTTGGAAAAAAAACTGTTTGCAACCCGGGTAAAACCGGGTAGGAACGCTGTCATATGATAAACGAATAATGATTCTCCTTTAAAAGAATCTCAGAGTTTTTGTATTTAAAAAAACCCACCGTTTCAAAAACACAACTTAATATTTATTTCCGATTAAATGATTGATGATTAATTTTATTTTCGGATCCTGTTGATGGACACAGTTGCAATCATCTAATAAAAGTTGGCCTTTTTACCGCTTTTTGATTGCAGGATTCATCCAAAGGAAGAAGTTTACCAACTTAATGAGGGGCCAATTAAATTAATTTCCATGGCAGGAGAGAATGTTGTCTAGAGTCTAGTCTCGAGGATATTTCGTGACGGAATTTCGCATGTAAACGACCCGTTTAAAAACAAACTCATTTGAAAAGTTATGATAAAATTAACAAAAATAATAAATTCTCCATTAAACTTGAAGTTTCCAAATGAATAATATTAATACGAATGCTGTGTGTTATTTAATTATTGCGCAAAATGTATATTGATGCTATGTAATGGTCAAAGAGGAATACTCGCAGTATCCCCCGGGTGAAAGACACTCATGACTAGAACCGTGTTTTTTTTATCAGATCTGAATAGACAGGTATTTCACAACCATTATTTTTTTCATCTCCTTCTCCTTATTCAGCCCATTTAGCCCCACAATATACCCCTTGATGCCATGGTCCTACTGGCTCCGGACAGTGGGACTCTGATGCGGTATTCATATTTATAAATAACATTTTCTCATGCAAGAATTAAAAAAAATGCATTGCGTACACTTGTTGTAGATTAGACAACAAATTATAGAAATATTCTTCAGTAATATTATGTACGTAAAGTGTAAAAATTGAATCATCGAAGTTAATATTAACAACTCTCAAAATGAAACATGAAACCGAAAAGACACAGAAAAGAGAAATATAACGGTTTTAATCCTAGACTTGTATAAAAAGTTAACAGATGTCCCATATACATAAAAATCGGATAGGTGCATCCTAGACACTCCCTAAAGATTATTAATAAATTCGGGTAGAATCTTGTAGTCATGATAAAAAGGTAGTTGCATAAAAATATATTGGAAATGACCGCGCTCAAGATACCAGTTCTATATCCCCTTCTCTTAAGATCAGACACGTGTTTTAGAAAGAGTGAACTCCAGATCTCACTTTACATCATATTCTGATAATAGCTAGAAAGTGTTAAAACACGATAAAAATGACTGAACGGATTGGGGTAGCTGTATTAGATTAACTGTACTGGATTAGTTTATTACTATTTACTGGATTACTTTTGTATCGCAACCAGTCAACACGGCTTTACCTCTGGCAGATCAACTTTGACTAACCTAACATTATATGAAAATTTCATTTCAAATGCACTTGCCAATAAACAACAAGTTGATTCCATATATACAGACTTTAGTAAGGCGTTTGATAAGGTCTGTCATAAAATTCTTATTAATAAACTTTTGAAACTTGGCATTAATGGGAAACTATTATCCTGGTTTGAGAGTTACTTACTTAGGCTTCAGTTAACTGTCTGTATCAATGATCATTTATCCTACATGTTCGAAGCTACTAGTGGCGTACCCCAGGGTTCGCATCTTGGTCCCATACTTTTTAATTTATTCATAAACGACGTAACAAACATATTTACCCGTGTTCTCATTTTAATGTTTGCTGATGACATGAAGATATATAGAATTATTGATAATATCGAGGACTGTCTGTTACTTCAATCTAATCTTAAAAGCCTTTACGACTGGTGTCTTAAAAACAAATTAACTCTTAATGTAAAAAAATGCCAACTTATGAGATTCCACAGAAAAAAAAACCATTGCTGTTTACTTACTTTCTCAATAATCACACCTTATTATCTGTTGATGAAATCAGGGACCTTGGTATAACCTTTGACACTAAATTAACATTCATTAAACATATTAATAATATAACCAGTAAAGCAATGCAAATGTTAGGATTTGTCTTACGGATTTCGAAGGATTTCAAAAATTTAAGAACTGTCAAATTACTGTACACTTCTCTTGTTAGAAGTCAACTAGAATTTAACTCCAATATTTGGAATCCTTACTACAGCGTACATGAAAATTCCCTTGAGCGAGTCCAACATAAATTTTTACGTTACATTAATTTTAAATTGGGAATACCCATCTAAAACATTAAATACCACTCTCTGTTACAATTAATGGGACTCGATACATTAAAAGAAAGAAGAATTTGTTCAGACCTATTTTATTTATTTAAAATTGTTAACAACTTGTTGAACTCCCCTGAACTTCTCTCATTAATATGTTTCCATGTACCGGGTCGAACAGTACGCCACAAATTACCTTATCATTGTAAAAATATAGGATCAAACGCTGAACTCAATTCCATAATGAATCGTCTGCATGTACTTGGTAATAAATATGTTTTGGACGATGCTATAAATATTGAAAGGTTATCAACGTACAAATATTACTGTATTAAAGCTGTTTGTCAGCGCTTCGATCATAATTAAACTTACTATTGATTGTATTCACTCCTCAACACACAGTTTGCGTCATTGCACATTGTTATTATTTCTATGTTCATAATTGTGTTGCACTGTTTTAACTTGTTTTATGTAAAAGCCCTAAGGGCGTAAATAAATAAATAAATAAATTAGAGCCCAAGTTCCGGATAGACCATGATGTCCTAGTTTCGAGTCCCAGTTGCCACCGTTATATTTTTCTTTTCTTTGTCGGTTTCATGTTCCATTATCAGAGTTGTTAATATTATCTTCAATGATAAAATATATATTACAATAAGGTTTAGAAGCTTCAATAAGTTGTTTAAAAATTGAATGGCAAAAATGTGTTTGAGAACTTCCCCCATAACATGAATATATGCATATTTTGAGGTTGTTTAACATGGTGGTGTCAATAAACCTATTTAGCCTGAACGTGCCAAGAGCTTTTTTTAACCATTAAAAAAATTCCGTAAGGCATCACGTGCGATGACGTCACTCTCTGATACGGATGACGATCACGTGTTTTCCTCCAGGATGCTAAGAACCCAAAGCCAAAGACCTCTATGGAAGTGTTCCTTACTCAGAACTAAGACAGGTTCCTAACAATACTTCAAGTCGCCTGGAGCCTTAGGAATAATTTATATCTCTGGGTTGCGATTATAATCTTTCTCGAAATTATGATTCATTCAAAGAATCAGAAAATTTCTGGTTAAAATGAGGTAATTTTATTTCAGGTTTTTAAGGAATGTGCGATTTCTGGAACTCATGTTTTTAGAGACTTTACTGATTTAAAAAAAACATATTTCTACCCTGTCTTATAATGTTAACGTCTTTTATGACTTTTAAAGTTTTAATTTTATTTTAGCAGACGATTCAATCAACAAGTTAATATTCATAGCTTTACACGGTTGCCAATGATAATTTTTTTCGGCCAATCGCGAATCACCTCTGACTAAAGGTATTTTGAGGTTTTAACGAGATTTTTTTACATATTTGTAAAAAGCATTAACTTTGTGGCTCGCCATAATTTACAATAAAAAACACAAATTTTTTGTAGACCACTTTTATTTTATCAAAACTCTACCGGTTTCGGAAGCACCCTTCCTTCATCAGGAGAATATTAAAACTAACTTATGATATAGAATATTGACAAGACATCAATTACCCCTACCCATTTGCTTACCCCCTCCCCCACTCCAACACCTAAAATTTAAATGTCTTGTCAATATTCTATATCATAAGTTAGTTTTAACATTCTCCTGATGAAGGAAGGTTGCTTCCGAAACCGGTAGAGTTTTGATAAAATAAAAGTGGTCTACAACAAATTTATGTGTTTTTTATTGGAGATTTTTTTAGCTTGGAGTATTTGGTTGTACACGCTTCTCGTTATCCATGTGTATGTGGTATTCTGCGGGAACCGAACCGGCAAATTTCTGATTAAAATGTTTTTTTTTCTTCACATATTTGAGAAAAAAAAAATTATCTCACCGTTGTTCTACGTAATAAATTGTTCCATTTGACAAATTTGTACTCTTTGTACTTCCTCAATCTAGTTTATTCTTGCGGGACCATCGATTTCAATACAAGCTGTGAAATAGTAACACTGCACTGCTACTAATTTTCGCACAAAGAACAAATGTTCATTTTGAAATTAGGAACATAATGTTATCCCTCCACTAAATATTTAACCCTTTTCATAAATTGACAGATTTTTAGTATAAATTTCCGTGCCGCCATCTGTGTAGGAAAAAACGAATTAACAAATCTTTTGAAGAATTTTGTTACTCACCAAACTATTCGCTTTTCTATCATTTCATTAATTGATTTTGCTTTTTGAGAATTCTCTACTACTACCCAATACCCAATTGTTGCAATTAAGTATGTATATTTATAATACAAATAAAATATTTTCATCTAAGCTTAGAAAAATCCGTTGAAAACTACACACACCTACCTTTAGTCACAGAGCAATGCACGCTACCGGCAAAAGGTAATAGCTAAGTCTTCAACGGTCTTGGATTTTAAATATCGCTATAAAAATAAATAATATATTATACATACAGTAATAATGAAATAAATTCTAATATTTAACAGATTTGAGTCAACTCCGGATCCATAAATCGCGCCTGCATTCAACCGCATAATTAATAATCTGAAAGGAAGTTATGTGTGTATAAATTATATGGAAAAAAGATTCTTTTGTTGAATACTTATGGATTTATTGACCCCGCGGAGAAGAGATAAGAGTGTGGCTTTCTGATCCTGGTCACGCGGTAAATATCCGCTTGAATCAAAGAAAAAAATGTATTTTATGACTAAAAAAAAAACAGTTAACATCGACGATATTTTTTGTGTACTTGAATTGTTTATTGTGTTAAAGTAAGTTCAATTTTTTTTTACTAACTATTTTTTATAATTATTATTCTATTTCAAAACGGTTTATTTATATAAAAAAAATTCTGCTAGGTAAATATAATTATTCGGCGCGACACCTATTTCGTCTTCCGAAGGCATTATCAAACTGTGCTGAAGCCAGTTACAGGGGATCTTTTTTATATGATAATGCCTTCGAAAGGTGAAACAGCTGTCACGCGTTATAATAATTACCTGGCAGAAGTTTCTTATAAATAAACCGTTTTTACATTTAATAATAATGATTAACATAAAAATTTTTTAAACTTAAAATTAATATTTGTATAGTATTTTCTATGGATCGTAGCAGACCATATGTGAAATATTATTGTTCTTGTACCTTATTATGTTAATTTATCTACAAATAAAAATCTCTATATATAAAAATTTATGTTTGTCTGTCTGTCTGTCCTCAATTTACTCGAAAATTACTTGGCCGATTTAGATGAAAATAGCAAAATTTGTTTTTATTAGTGCCGGGAAGGTTTATAGAGAAGTTTGAATGAAATCCAATATATAAAACTGTTTCTATAACGTTTTAAAATTAGTATAAAAAACATTGAACCCGCCATGTTGTATTGAGGTTAGCCCATTGATATACCACTGATTAGCCACAGATTACATATCCAAAAGAAGAGGGATTATTTAGTTAGAATATTTGCAAAATGGAAAACACAAGTAGGTACCTACTTAAGAACTTATTATTTAGTTATATTATGAAAAAAATAAATGTTTTGAATGAAATAAAATCTTTGTTTAGACATAGTTACTTTCGCTGTCTAACCAATATAAGTTTGTTGTGGGGTGAGCATAGTGTGCCAGAAGTAAGGGCAATTCTCACTTACTTTTGATAAAAGTGATCAAAACTTTTCAAATGACTAAATTTTGTTGTTCACAGATAAAACAATTTCGTTGGGCTAAGAGCCTCAATAGGTCTTCAAATCAAATCACTATAGATTATAGCGGTCCTGCATAATATGCATTGAATACTCCAAATAAAGACATAGGTACGTTGTTTGTCGCCCTAGATCTCAGAACATGGTGCTAGCGAATTTCACAAGTTATAGCAAACAAAGTAAGATTGCATCACAATTTGCTGTTGGCGTAGAAAGCTGCAACGGTCTCGGTGCGAATCGATCTGCCACGGGTTAGATATTAGTTATTATGGCCCCAGGAAAAGGGTTTCAAATAGCAGTAAAGTATTTTATTTGTGAAAATATGTAGCTTCTCCTATCCTGTCTTATAATTAATTTAAAAATAAATAAACTGTTTTCAGTAGCAGTTGTGTTCTATCTGATTGGGAGTTCAGTCGGAGATTACAAAAGTGAGAAAAAAATTCTTTCTAAATAAAATACTGTGTTGCTCTTTTTTTATTATTATTATTTGTACACGCCCTTTGTGGGCTTTATATTATGTTATAAAAATTCAAAATACAATAGTAACACAGGTGCAAAACACATTACAGTAGGTATGTAGGTAAAATAGATTTAACGAAATACAACAACAAAATATTAAATTTGTCTTTCGAACAAATTTAGCAATAACATCGTGCAATTAGCAACAGAGGGGAACATACAAAACACACCTCACATTCACTAATACTTGTACTCTAGACACATATCTTATTATTAATTGTTGAGGATATGCAATAATGGTCTTTTTGTATTTGTATTCCGTGCGGTTGAGCATATCCAATATGTCTGAAAAAGTATTACATTCTGTGTGAAGTCTAGGTACAAGAGAATTTTTGAATGACTCGGTACTGATAGTACACATCACAGTATCACATCACCATAATATGATATTATCATCAGAAATTGGTGATCTAGTAACACGAAACAATTCGGCGATTCATTAAAACGTCCATGCCTATCGAATAATATAGCGTTATGTGTTATAAAAAAAAATTGCATACGAAAAATCACAATTTTCGCCAAAAATTCAACTGTTTGTTTTTTATATAAAAAATATCACCTTCAATAATTAACTTATTTTAATAACGACTTAAAATACGATCATATCACAGAAAAAAAATAGTTCTTGTGAAATACTATCATCACAAATTTGTTGCTAACAAATCTTCATATAGCTGCGCACACGGTCGCCTTGTAGATTCCGAAAGATTGTACGCTCGGCACGGTTTCCGCTGAAGCGCCACGAGGATGACAATGTATGAGCTATTTCTTAGAACAGAAAGTCCCATAGACGCTGAATTCATTTTCGCTCTTGGGCAGTTTAATTTATACGAACGGGTGGATTTTTTAGCACCGATTTTGAATGGTGCGCTATTAAAATGTGGTAAAATTTTGAAAAATGCTTTTCTTAATATTTTATTTTTTATGAGAGTTTATTGCATAAACGCATTTTAGAGAAAATCGCCACTGCAAATACCATGTCGCACTTACGCGGAATAGTTATACACTTGACTTATTACCACGCTATAGGTATGGTCAAATCGCCTTTAAACCGGACTTAAGGCCGATTTAACTATGAACCAACACTGAACCGGCGCGTAAGAATCTAAGAAGTAAGACAAGTATACACGTTAAAGCTACTCTACAACTGCCAGGAGTCCGTGGAGATAGAGCCTCCCTAATTCGGTGTGTATTGCGAGGCTGAAAAAAGTGAGGAAAGTAAGGAGATGGAAAGAGGAAGGTTGAGAAATTCTTGGCTGTTTCTAGTTACTGAACATGGCTCAATCCCAAATATGTATGTATTTGGTGTACCAAAGATTCGATTAAAAATATTATGTATGTACATACTACATTATACGTGTGTTATTATGCCGGTTAGTGGTTGAGTGATCCAAAGCACCGGGTTCGCACCCAGGCGTCGCAGGTTCAATCACTTTCTAACTAAGTCTTCCATAATTACATATTTTCCGCTTTTATTGATGTAAGTGGTATATCGGACCACTTGTCATTTATATTGACTGTAAATAATAATTATAATAATTGGATGATTTGTATAGCGCCGTTTTTGTGAAAAATCGCCTCAAGGGCGCTGTAAATAGGGGTGGGTCTTCCAGTCGGCGGGTTGCTAGGTATGCAAGACTCGGTTCACTTTGTTCAAAGGGTAGACGAGGCGTTGGTTGTTCTTAATTTGGGAACATATGTGTGTTCTTTAAAAAATACATAATTAGATTCATTTATGCGAGTAAAGATGCAACCTTTTATTCCTCTCCGAAACGCAGATAGCTGAGCCTCCTGACGCCTCCTATCTGGACTGCCCGGGCTTCACTCTCGTAGGCAAGTTCAGACCAAAAGGAGGTGTTTGCTTGTATAGCCGAGCTGACGTCAACTGTGTACGACTATTGAGTCTGGAAAATTCCAGATTTGACGTAATGTGTGGGTGCGCGTCAGTCTTGCCAGTACGGTAAGATTTTATGCGTGTTTATACCGCTCACCAAACCTCAGCGAATCAGACTCATCCGGGCTATTTAAACATTTGAGCGCAACTATTGGTGACCTCTTACCCCGCTACCCTTCGGCCGAGTTTGTTGTTCTGGGGGACTTCAATGTTCATAATGAACCCTGGTTGAAGTTCTCATGTTCAACAAACTCGGCTGGCCGACAGGCGGAATTCTTTGCCCTTTGCCACGGGTCGGTGCAATTGGATAGCAATGTTAACAGGAAAAATCAACAACGTTTTCAGTCGTTTGTTTAGATACAATAATAATAATTGTTGTCAAACTGGAGAGCACACTTACGAGCAATAAGGCGACCTCGACCGTTTCATTGGGAATTAATTTCCTGAGGATTGCTTTTTATCTACAAGAGTTCAATGCGTGGTCTGTACGAGAATACATTACTTATTTATGAAAAATATTAAAAAATTATTTTGTATTCACCACTTTATTAATATACACATGTTTCGAAAGCGATGCTTTCTTCATCAGGAATATATAGAACACTAAAAAATAATCATGTCAAGTATAGACAAATATATATACATGTTAAATTTCTAATTTGTTCATTTTATTAAAATTTCAACAATTCGGCGTTTTTCAGTGAAATTAAATTTTTGCCATGATGATCAATAAATATATTATATAGAAAAGAACGCACGTACGAAGCCGGGTAGTAAGGCTAGTATATCCTATGATGAGTTTCAAATCGTGCCAACGCATTGTGAAATGCATACAGATGACTGTCGGCAAACTAAGGCAATCATAAAGTACGAATAAACGTCACAATATTTATAATCAATTTATTAACGGTGATCAAAATTGTTTTACAACTTACTTCGTGACGCTAACATCAAAGCAATCCGATTGGAGTCAAACACACACAAGTTCAGCCGCATTACTGCATTTTCATTTGACTGCAGACTGCGTAGCGTATTATAGTGCACAGTGTGTAGTGCATAATGAAGACACGACCGGTCCATTGTGCATTACTCAAGAAACGCAACAATGCATATTTGAAAGCAGGACGGCAGTGATGTAAAAGTGAAATAGAATGCAACGTGAAATAGAATGCAAAGGTTGGTGCATTTATGACATAAATGCATAAATGGGACATCGCCATGGATATCCATCAGATTAAAAAGATTTGGTGTCATTATTTTTGTATCTATTGAGATTTCAATACTCCCATTATATTCTTATATAACTAAAACAATGATTGAAATATGGAACATTGAATAATATATGGTGTCTTCTTTTACTTTTAATAGTTAACGGATATTTTAAAGCTTCACAGTTCACGCAGGAGATATTTTTGTGAGTTGAAAATTGTTGACAAAACCTAGAAATTCCTTTGAGAGTTTTTGCATCTTCCGACTATTTTAAAAACTGTTGGAAGCCAGAACAACTACGTTTTCCCCAATGTGGGGTATGATGTGAGGCTGAAGGAAGTGGAGAGGGAAAGGAGATAGAGAATAGGAAGGCTCGGAAGTACCTGGTTATCAGATCTGGATTCTTATCAATCCGCATTGTGGTTACAATGGGGAATATGTCAATTTCTATAGCAACGTACTAAGAAAAAATATCTTCGAGAAAATCCAAAAAAAAACAACTCTTCAACTACCGATTGGATTAAAGTTAATGAAATCCTTTGAACATGCATTAAAGAATTACACAGAAAAAACGATATTTAAATGCGGTCGATTATACCTAACATATTCATGCAATTTAAAATAGATATTCATAGCAAAGTTGTATGTTTTCTAGTGCAAGTGACTTTATTTTCGTTACAATTAGATGTTCATTTAGTTCAGAACTAATTTAGTCGGCACACATTCAAACACTTGTAAGTTAGATACAAGACAGTATTAGAACGCGATAAATAAATGATACGATAGCAAAACATAAATATACCTCCAGGCTTAAGAATTACGTATGTAATATCGCCAAGAAATAAATAGATTATGTTCGTGATATTAGGGTCGTTGTGACTTGTGACAGCCGTTCAACTGAATGTGCCCTTTGCCGACCTTCAAGAGGTTTCAGACAACCTTCACAAGTGAAATATGACTTATAATATTATTTAATTCAAATATAAGTAATATTTAAAACTTACTAGTATAACAGTCAGGTTTAGATACTAGAACAACAAATCTCCATGCGAAAGGTAAAAGGGGATTAGTCAATTTACCTCTACATGAGTACACTATTTTTTTTTAACTGGAGCGCTTTTCAAAAACTAAATCGTTTAACTTTGTTTTTTTAAATTAAAGTAACTTATTATTTTTACTCATCTCATGCATTAATTTGCAAGACGTGTAATTATGGGACGACTTACTTAAAATGCTGTAAATGCAATCCAATTTATTCCCATGGAATACAGATGGGCACTACCAGCAGTTAAATTTTCAAAATTCCGTATAATATAGTACGTTTTAATTAAATTATAGTTAAATCGTTAGACTCACCAAATAGCATTAAATATTTACAGTATACTTTGTAGGCATATTTGCAAATTCACCAATATCTCTTAATCATTTAATTGAAAATGATGTCATACGGTGATTTAACCTCAATTGAAGAAGATATTGTATGTATTTTTTTCTCCGTGGACCCCTTTGCCGCTCTTTTAATTTTCATGAACCCCCCCCTCAGCCTGTCTATCCAAAACTTTGGTACAATACTGAACAAGTGGTATTTATTCAATGCGGAATGCATTTTTTTTTTATTTTTATATGAATACCTCACAAGAGTCCCAACTGCTCCCAACCGTCTGAAGCCAGTGAGACTATGGCATTCCTAATTGGGGAATGTTGTGAGGCTGAAGGTATTGGGGAGGGGAAGGAGAATGGGAAGAGGAAGGTGGGGAATACCTGGCTATTCAGATCTGGTCACCAAACACGGCTAAAAGCCATTTCAAGCAACGTTTCAATTCTGAATGGTGGTCTTTCACCAGGGCGATTCTGAGAGTATCTTCCACTCTGCATTGCTGCTGGTATGAATTTTTTTTTAAAACTTGCACATAAACGTGCCTGCGTGGACGTGATTTTCTAAGTGTGCAGTAGGCTTATCGAGCAAAACTTACTACAGTACTTTACTATACGTGAACTCCGATCCGTGGACCCCCATTTACATCTCGTGGATCCCCCTTTCTTCTCCCTGCCATGGACTCCCTGCAAATCTATATGGACTTCGAGGGGTCCGTACGAACCACTTTGGCAACCTATGATTTTAGATTATAGACTACATATTATATTTAGACTATACATAGATTTAGACCATACATTTATATCAATCAATCCGATTGATTCACTATTTTGTAATTACTCTATTACTTATCCACAAGCTGTCCTTGATCTCTATCTAATATGTTAATTTTGACGATAATTGAATCGGTGGACCTTGAATCGTTTAGTCCCACCGGCAATCAGCGGCTCGGGTCAGACCGACTCGGAATTGACAATTCCCATGCAATCCACCGGAGTAGCCATTGCATACCAATTCTGGTTTCTAAGTGTCTGACGACATTTTTTTTCTCACACGTAACAACTAAATCAATAATTTCAGTCTCGGCTATTTGCAAAATCAATTGTAAACATCTTTTTTCTTTCATATTAAATTAAGTTTATCTTATACATAACCTTTTATTCTTTCATATTAAATTAAATTTATCTTAAATATAAACCCTTTATTCTTTCATATTAAATTAAATTTATTTTAAGCATAAACCCTTTATTCTTTCATATTTAATATAATTTATCTTAAATCTAAACTCTTTATTATTTCATATTCAATTTAATTTATCTTAAAAATGAACCCTTTATTCATTCATATTAAATTAATTTCGCAAGAATCTTAAACAAAACCCATTTTTGTTAATTATTTTATTTTTTTGTTTATTTATTTATCTTGTTAAAACATAATACATGTAGAATTATTTATCGATGTCCGTCTCTCTGGGAAATACGAGTAAATTATATAGCAAGGTTAAATAATAGAGAAACGAATTTAACAAAAAATGTAAATAAACTAAGTTTAATCCTATAAATGTAAATATTAATTAAAATGGAGAAAGGAAAGAAAAGTTGGAATAAAACTAATACAAGAACAAAGATGTTATATGGAAGTTCGATTTTAGATATTGTTTAGGTCTATAAATAGAGGTTAGGTTGTAAATTATGTTTTTTAAGTTTTATAATCCAGGTAAGAGAAAATATATAATAAAAATAGGATTGCAAATGTGTGAAATCAAAGATAGATTAAAAATTGAAATATTACAAGTAATTTATCTTAAACATAACCCCGTTTCTTTCACATTTAATTAAATACATCTTAAATGTTACCTTTTTTACATAAAAAATTTAATTTATCTTAAACATAACCTTTTTTCATATAAATAAGAAAACTTTGTTTGATTCGTTGCCCACAATACAAACCGGCAAATCTCTTATTTAGCAACTTTCCAGGAGAGCCTATTAGCAAAATATGTAATAAAATATATAAGAATTCGGAAAAAAACAGTTTTATGGCTCTCTTGAAAAATTACTAAAATATAAGATAGGCCTGTTTGGTTATTGGTGACGAATTGTATTAATTTTTTTCACATAGTGTTCTATTGTATTTCACCATTAGAGTCCTATCCGCCCGGATTCAGGACTATGACATCCCCATTGGGGCATGTTGTGAGACTGGTAAATATATTGGGAAATAGAGGGGAATGAGAAAGAAAAAGGTAGGAAAGTACCTGGCAACTCAGATGTAATCACCGAACCCAGCTAAAGCCATTTCAAGGAACGTTTCGATCCTCAATGGCGATATTTCATCAGGGCGATTCTGAGAGTATCTACAACTCTTTATTGATGTATTTTCGTCCACAAAATCAATTTTTATATTTCCAATCTCATATTAATATATAATCATTAACCACCTAATTGACAGCGCTGCCATCGTCGCCACTATTAAATTACATGTACCGACGAGGAACACAAGACAATTTGTAACATTGTATACAACCAACTATCAATCACATTGAGAAACCAATAGAATGCATGATCAGGGATACAAGTTTGGAGCAATTGTTAATATATTTGCAGAATATTTGTAAAATAAAGCGTCATCTATATTTAATTATTGTAGTTTGGATAATGCAGCGTTAAGGTTTTGTGTTGTAGTATTGTTGAAGTTTTCTATCTTATTTTACTGTTAAGCGATTAAAAAAATGTTCATTACTTTATGGTTTAAAATCTCTATGTAATTTTTGACAGATCATTATATTCTGTTCTAAAAATCCGTGTAAAAGCCCAGATGGGCGAATTATCAAATAAATAAATATTGTATGGTGGAGGGTTATGTCGCCTTTAACGATACGAGAATGTTAATCCTTCGAATTCCTATTGCACAGGAAACTTTTAATTAATTAACGTCGGTCTTGTTCGTTATAATCGTGTTCGAACTTTTACGTTAAGATTTTAATGTCAACTTAACTTATTCTTGGATCTTTCCGATGATGAAATTGCGATCAGTCTATTTTACGATATTCACCTTTACAACACCATTTTAAGGCGGTGATTGTAATCCGAGTATTGAAAATTTATTAAATAATAAGAATTACTTTGTTTAAATCACTGTTTTTAGTAAACATTAATTAAATTAATATTATCCCATACGATATTTTTATTATAATAAGATTTTATTTACATCACAGCTTTTCTCATCAGAACACACAGTATACTAAAAAAACAATGACAAGCATAAAATACGTATATTTTTCTATGTTTATCATTTGTCTATACTTTTTTTAGTATACTGTGTATCCTGATGAGGAAAGCTTCGCTTTCGAAACATGTTGCTATTTATATATTAAAAATAGTAGTTTAAGTAATTCTAATTAATTTATTATTTATGACACCATTAAGTGATTACTCATTGTTGAAGAAAATTAAAAATAAAATTACGTTAATAATTTAAGCGATTCGAATATCCGGTCTTTTTGATTCAACTTGACAATTCGATTAGCAATAAATTAATTAATTCTATAACTTTCAGGAATATCATTAAAATACTGCGTACCAACGTAATGATGAAATAATTAGTATTTCAACATCATTTATCGTATTTTATTAGTTAAAAAAAAATAAGATTATTTTTTTCCATGTTAATTAAAAATGTACCTGGCTACCTACATATATTATAGAAAAATGTCTGCGTGTCTGATGCTGTCAAAAGTCTCTAAACATGAGTAGTGTCGTTAAAAAACATGTACAGTTTTTCTATATAATAAAAAAATGTTATTTTCATCATGAGCTATGGAGCTTTGAAATATCAAAAAAATAGGATAAGACGCCATATTGCTTTTTTTCCAAATTTATTTTTTAATCGAATTTTGAAACCTTACACGAAATGCTAAAATAAACTTAATATTTATAATTTATTAAAATCGCTGCGTAATTGTATAAATAATATCTTTGCACGGAAATATTTTTCATTGAGAGAAATGTTCAACACTCCATAACGGCGCAAAACATCACTTTGTAATCTGCTAACTCAAGCAATACTTCAAATGATTTAGCTGTAAATTTTGTACGGGTAGTTCGGAAAATATCTAAGGGTTCTAGTGACAAAAAATCTCAAATTGTATTTTTTTAAATTCTATAAAATAGATAACAAAATGTCTGTAATTGGTGCAGTTTGAAAACCAGTGAAGGCATTTTCGAACTTTTTACCTAAAATTCCGGTATATAGGTATTTCATGTAGAATTTAAAAGCTTGGAGTTGAAGAACTTTTTAATTAGAAACCTAATACATTTTCTAAACTACCCTTATAGAAATTACAGATAAATCATTTGTAGTATTTCTTACGTTATCAGAATTTGTATTTTTGGGTGCTGACCTATAATTAATAAAAGATGAATAAAAAAATAACTTTTGCGGTATGTTGTTCGTGGAATACATTTATTTCAAAATGCCTGCGCAGTGACATCATTACAATAATTAGCCAAGTTCGTGCCGTTTAATCACTAAAATCTACATAAAACTGGATTCAAATATACCACTGGCGCCGCTGGTCGAGAAGGTTGAAGTTATTGGCAAATCCGATTCATTCTTAACTTGTCATTAAGTCTTTATTTGAGTACTAATTAAACTTGTTTCGTTTATTAAGTTATTTATTGGTGTCTGCGGACAAGACACCATGCGAGACTTGAAACTGTTTTACTCTATGAATTAAGTATTCCAATTAGACAAGTTGGTAGGTGCATTGCAAATGCAAGAACCGATTTCATTTAAAAACAAAATATAATAATTGTTGCCAGTGGCAATAGGCATGACCTTATATTTGGAACAAGAAAAAATGGTATGGTTTTGTTTTGGGAACAAGGAACTCCGTGAAAAATACTATGACGTAGATATATGACTTTCAATGCCTTAGAATTTTGTAAACATCAAACATTTATGCACTTGGCACAACATAACTTGCCTGCTCACATTAAACCCGCGTTATACACAATTAATACCATAGGTAAATTCCCCAAAACACACCAAACATAGGGATCATAAATTTAGCCACTCGGGATTTACAAACTATTGTAGGAACTATGATTATTGAATTAATCCACTGGCAACTTTTGCCAAGTGGCAACACTGGCACGCGCATGCGTGGTCAGCAGCGAACGAAATGTCAGAACGTTTGAGGAAACGAACTGATATTCGACTTCGTGTGACGTTGGCTTGCAGTTCATAATCCCTGCATATTAAAATCTCCCGCGTTTTGATCCTTTTGATGAAACATCGTGTGGCACGCTGAATTAAATTTGGTTTGTTTTATATAAGAATTCTGTTAATTTAAATAACTAATCCCAGCCTTATACCTAGCACCCCGATACTATGTTGCAATGACTGTTCTTGGTTTTACATAGGAAAGACATCGCGTAATGTAAATATCAGAATTACGGATTATAATATTTTTCAGAGTTTGCCAATCATCTCATCATTTTAACCGATTATATTTTTAATTGATAAACTAAAGTTCTTAAAAACTTAAGACAAGATTTTTGTGCATAGCGCAAAGGGTAACAATTATTATTTTTATAAACAATAATTATTAATCTAAAACACTCATCCAAATTGAAAAACCTTCCGAGCAAAGATAAATGTCGCCGGCAGGACTCGAACCCGCACCCTTCTAATGTCCGGTTAGATGCTCTACCGTTGAGCTACGTCGGCTTATCGAATATTTTTAATAAATATACCGAAGTTCAAATTCTTCACCGTAATAATAAAAGCAAATTAGATAATTTAGAAACACTAGAAATTAAAAATGAAGTAAATTGATCGTTAGTTCTCTTTTAAATATATTTCCAGTGAATCGCTTAGTTCTTCCGAAATAACCCCTAATTACCCCCTCCCCTTTGGTCGGCTCTCACTCCAATACCTAAATATTCATGTGAATCTGTCATTATTTTTTTATCCTAGTTTAGTTTTAATATATTCCTGATGAGGAAAGGGTACTTCCGAAACCGGTCGAGATTATTATGTTAAATTGAAGTGGTTCGAAACAAATTTATGCGTTTATATTATAAATATGGCAAGCCGCAATGTAAATACTTTTTAAGAATGTGAAATATATTATGACTTAAAAACTATAAATCAGGTATTTTCATATAGGTCAACAAACGCCAATTCTGAATATATAATTATACCTGAAAGTTATAAATCCCGAGAGCGTCCTCAAAGAAGTTTTTACTTGGGGAGAGATTCCTCAATACTTAAGAAAGTTCCAAATTGAAAAGCATTTATCCTTTCAAATTTACTATCTTCGATGAAGCATTCCCATCTTCCTTTACCCGACAGCCCTACTAGATACGACTGAGAGCGTTACGCACTTGGGCGAGCGCGAGGCGCTTGGAACTTTGGCGGGCGCTTGGCACGAAGCAACAGACACTAGGTCAGGCGCTCTCCGGCCGTTGCTCACGCGAATTAATTCATCGCGTTAATTTAGGAATTTGTTGTTACGAAACACCTGTGTGGATTTATTAACGCGGTTGCACAATCCGCTGTCGGTGAAAGCTAAACAACAAGTTCTCCATTTCATAACTCGCCTCTTACATTTGGCAGACTCATATCGACATCATCTCCTTACCGACTGCTCGAGTATGTGTCGGTAGGCGTGCAAGTGTTACTTACCAAATAATAACGAGTTGCGATGCGGTGAACGCAATTGCAAGTGTTTTTTAACATTCTTCAAAGTACCCATATTAAAACAACGAGCCTGTGATTTATCTACATCTTGAAATTATGATTACTTGTCTAGTTGTATTATATAGAATCATTAACAACCTAATTGACAGCCCTGCTATCCTCGCCACCATTAAATTAAATGTACCGACGAGGAACACAAGACAAACTGTAACATTTATCTGCAACACTTGCACAACCAACTATCAGTCTCATTCATTAACCAATAGGATTTATGATCTGGGCAACAGGTTTGGAGGTGTTGTCGATGTATTTTATGACTCCATTTATACAGTAATGTGTCATCTATACCAGAACTTTGATGAATCCTACAATAAGTAGTATTATAGCGTGGGTAATGTAGCGTCAATGATTTGTGTAATAATATTTTGGTTTTCTATTTTATGTCACTGTTAAACGTTTGAAAAAGATTGTTCATAACTTTATGTTTTAGAATCCCTATGTACTTGTAATTTTCAATAAATCTTTATATTATGTTCTAAAATCTATGTAAAAGCCTATATGGGTGTATAACTAAATAAATAAATTATTATGCCAGTTATTGAAATTATTAAACACGCTAAAAAACTTCTTCAAATGATTGATAACTTTGTGGCATCATTATTAATTATATAATTGAAAATACACTTTGTATATACCACTTTACTTAAAATATATAAATATTTCTACATGTTTCGATAGCAATATTATTATAGCAGTATTCATTTATTCCTGAAGATGATAGCATTGCTATCGAAACATGTAGAAATATTTATATATTTTAAGTAAAGTGGTATATACAAGGTGTATTTTCAATTATATAACACATTAAAAAACATTTTCATTGTTCCAGATTATCAATTATTGAATTTTCCTTTTTTTCTTTCAATTTAAACAAAAGTTTTTGAATTTTTTTTACCTACCACCTATAATTAGTTGAGTTAAACTATACTCAAGCACGGAGAAATAAGTTGTAACACGACCGAGATTTCTTAAGGCAATCGAGGTTTATATAACCTCATTGATTTTCTAATGTTTCTTGTTGTCAACTAGCGGTTGTCAGGTGGGCAGTAGGTAGGTACCGGTCTGTAGCTACAGTGACCTCTTACCAGGGCTATACTGAAAGTATCTTCCACTTTGCTTAAGAGACGTGAAATAAATAATTATATTTTTATGTAAAATATGCTTAAGTATTGCTGGTTAAATTCTGTCGAGCATATTTTCTTTACACCCTGTATAAAACACAGAACCAAACAGAAAGCTTTCAGGAGGTCTTGGGGGGTTATTATTAAAATCGTCTCAAGGTTCTTACTTACCATGTAGGAATTGTCAGCAATTTACCCTTGACTAGGTCGGAATGAACCTGTTTGCGGAGGACTGGTGTGCCTTCATCGAATTTCCCTACAATGCACCCAAGCGCATGAAATCATTAAGGAAAGTTCTACAGAACAAAAAAAACTACGGAAATTCCGTTAAAAACACTCCGTACTTTGCACCTGCTTCGGAGATAGTAGAATGCTGCTAACTAAATGGATTGTTGTTTCTTTTCTGATTTAAGAAAGCAAACTTAAAGAGATTGTAAATATTATTGATAATAAATAATAGGCCTAATATTATTTTTAAACCGACTAAAAAACGCTAAAGTACGAAATGTAATATTTTATTATCAGTAATTGATCAAAACCTTTTCAAATATCGAAATTCTTCCTTGAACAGACAATAAAATTCACGTGGAACCCGGCAGTCGATAATCTGGCAACATCAGTTTACACTGGTACATTTTTAGAATTTCACTCCTGTTAGAAGAAAAGCCAAATGTTTAATTTGATGGTTATTTATAAAAATTGCCACCCGCTTATGCAACATTTTGAGATGGGTCAAGGAGGGGGCTGTAGGAAGGGATTTGTTAATGAAGAGGCCCGGATTAAATGTAGGAAGAAAGGTGTCGGTAGCTTGTTCCACATACAAGCCGATTCGCTTAAAAATGAGTCGGCAAAACCACCCGACCTCGTCAGCTGTAAACGGATGTTCCGCTCGTGTCCGTCGAGTTTCGGATATCGACGCTGCTAGCTCTTTCGAGCAGGCTCCATTGAAAGATCCGTAGAACGGACTCAGCATACCTAAATTGCGTCTGTGCATTAGAGATGACAATCGGTTTGTTAACAACGGATTGTAAATCAGACGAACCGTCCTCTTTGCACAGAATCAAGCAGGTTTATCAAGTATTTGGGAGCTCCAGCCCCGATGTGGCTTTCAAATTCAACTGTTGGACGTACTTGAGATTTGCAGGGGGTTAGCAGTTGGTCATTGTTGAAGAATCTTCTAGCCCTATACAAGACGTCCAATTTCTTGATGTTTCGAGCTTATATCTACCACGAAACGAAGAACGTAAACGGTCTTAAGACGAAATTATATATGGTAATGACTTAATAATTTTCGTATGCTGGACGAGCAAATCCGATTGATACGCGTAACCTTAGTAAATAAAGGCTTGGCTTGGACTAGATTTTCAAGATTCTTATTAGTGTCTTTTGGATTATAAAGAATTTTCCAACACCATCAGAAGTTTCGCTGTATGAACGTGAAACAAATCTTTAAAAAACAAAGTAATGCCAATATGAATGATTTCAGATTATTAGCAAGTGCCAAGTAGTCATGATGTATCGGTTATTTTTTGTTTAAAAAAAGCATTGCGCAAGATTCCTTATTGCAATATTGTAAAAAAAGCTGTGTGCGTCGTTGTGTTTTGCGCCTGCGGCTTGCGCCCCGGGCGGAAGAAAGTGAAGCCTCGGATATCGGAAGTGCTCATATTATCGCTTAAACAAGCTTCCGGGTTTCTACTCAGCGTGGGTTTGAGTGCGGAAATTTAAAAAAGCACATTTTCACGCACATCCATAAATATCCTCATTAAAAAGCGTGCCTTTAATTCGCAAAGCGTTTTTTATACTTTCTTTTTACGCGAACTAGGTGAATACATACTTATTTTACAAATCAGATAAGAAAATTAGATTCCATGAGAGTTGATCCTCCGACAATTGGCCCCCAGACAGTTGGCTCTCCGACAGTTGATCCCTCCTACAGTTGATCCCCCAAAGGATTATTTCTGCTCTACGTCCTCATTTGTAAAGTATGTAAATGCCCTTTCAATATTTTATTCGTAGTTAGTCTTATTTTTCAATGACCCGATAGTTGATCCCTCGATAATTGCCCCCCCGACAGTTGGCCCCTCGACAGTTAATCCCCGCTACAATTGATCCCCCAAAGGATTATTTCTGCTCTACGTCCTCATTTGTGAGGTATGTAAATGCCCTTTCAATATTTTATTCGTAGTTAGCCTTATTTTTCAATGACCCGACAGTTGATCCCTCGACAATTGCCCCCCCGACAGTTGGCCCCTCGATAGTTAATCCCCGCTACAATTGATCCCTCCGACAGTTTACGTTCTCATTTATAAAGTAGTATGCAGAGAGGATATGCGGCCGTATAACAAAAGACGATATATATGTATGTCGTCGAAACATTCATTTGAAAATTTATTTTTAATCCAAAGATTTATTTTTTTTAAATATATCTAAATAATAAAGTTTTTAAGTGGGTACCTACTTGTGTTTTCAATTTTGAAAATATTTTACCTAAACAAACCTTCTTCTTTTGAATATGTAATCTGTGGTATATCTATGGGCTAACCACAATACAACAGGGCGGGTTCAAAGTTTTTCATACTAATATTAAAACGTTATAGCAACAGTTTTACACATTGGATTTCATTTAAACTACTCTCTAAACCTTCCGGGAACTAATAAAAACAAATTATGTTAATTTCAGTGAAACCGATATAGTAATTTTCTAGAAAATCGAGGACAGACTGACAGACAAAGATTCATTTTTATATATAGTGATTTTTAGAAAACATTGTATTGCACTTCCCCGGGTATATCATTTGCAGTAAGTGATAAAAAATTTAAAAAAAAGCTCGCTTCTTAACCGTATTTGAAAACATATCGACGTATCAGTTAATGTAACAATTTTCGTTAGGTAAAGATTTGTATGTATTTGCATTGTCATGCAATGGGCATTGAAAATACTCACCTTGAAAACGCAATTTAACATTACACGTCCCTTTCAATTTCTAAAATTGGTTTTGATCTTAAGAACATAAATACGATAGATTCGAGCAAATAGAGCACCTCTCTCGGCTCCGGTCCATTACCCCGACAAGTAACCTGGCAACACAGTACCTACCTGCCAACACGGTACCCACCTGCCTAGTACCTGGCAACCCGATGGTATAATGGAGCTGCGCCTCTTACGAGTGCTGTCGGTTTTACTTTTACTTTCAAAAATTGTTCACTGTCAATAATTTCACCTTCTCCGAGAGGCAGTTTCCTTTTTCCATCTTGTTCCATGTCCGGATTCTCAGGGGCGGACTTAAAACATATTCAAAATACCAGGTTTAATCAAATAGACTAGCGAAGTTCAAGAACTTATTAGCCTAGAACGTTAACCTATTATATTTAAGTAGTACATTTTTATTGTACGTGAAACAGCATGTAAATTGAAAAAAAAGCTTTCTCATAACCCCTTCCGTATAATGTTTGGCCTCCCCAGATACTGCAGCGCATCCAGTATGTACACGGAGGGGCGAGTTTCCGGTTTTGCAGCCCATAAGATCCAGGGTGGCTGGAATGAAGGAAAGAATAAACAGCTCCGTGAATATCCTCATCATGGAGGTTCGCCTCAATCCAGCCTCCAGCATCGCCGCATATTGGAGAAAGGTATTGGCCCCCCACAAGTTAAATGCCGCAGCACCTTAAAGGCTTTATTTTCATGTGCTTATTTATTTATTATTTTTTATTTATGTTTTATGTGTCATTCACCTACTATCTTATTATTAAATATATATTTTTTTAATTTTGTATAAATTTTGAATATTTTTATAACTATTGTATGTATATTTTGTATGGATTGTATGGAACTGCACTAACCTCCCCATATACCGTAATAAAAAAATATTATTAAATGTGTTCGCATATTCATAAAGATCGAAGATAAAATAGGCAGTCAATTACTACCTATGACAGAAAATAAATAATTCGCTTCCTAACTAAAAAGAGACAAAAAGAGCACTTGGATTGGTTGCGGGTACCCTGTAGTAATACAAATTAAAATTAAAACTGTATCTTACGTTTTACGTTATTGCGATGATAGAAGGTTTAATTAAATGTATTTGATATATGTAGCAATATTGGTTATTGAACAATTTGTTGTATTTTAAAATTAAACGCCTCTAGTATATTCTAAGATGTAAAAACATAAAAAAACTAATGTAATTTCACAGATGATTGGTTGAAATTATCTCGTAGGTACATTAAAAATGACTATTAAATTAAATGAAGTCCGCTTCTGGTAAAAAGTACGCGGATAGATCGGTATTGAAATACCATCTTGTTCGTGCGGGAAAGATTATAATTGTATTACACAAGTACCAACCAGCAAGTAGCCAATACCAACTACCTACCTTCGCTAATAGTACAGAATACTTAGTAAGAACAGGAATGATCGACAAAATTCTTTGTCAGACTTCAAAGGTGTGACGTACTATAGATAGTAACCAATACCATTTAAATCGCAGCTAGTAATGAGTTAGGTAAACTGAACTAGTGTCCATAGATTCTCTAGCCAATACGATACAATCGCGATGGGTAACCTTCACTTCTTCGACATTCCTGAACCTTCTATTACGGTTTTGTTATCGTTTATCGATAAATAATGACTTATTTTTACGATTATGAATATCAATATATAAAAATTGACTGAAGCTGTGAAAAAACTATCGAGGTAGGAGTCAACTAGTTAATATTTAAATTGCATACCTATTAAGGAATGTGGAAGGCAGAAAATGTCGAGGACGTTTGAGAAGGATATAGAATGACTTACAAATTGCTCAACGGTATGAAGATCAATTCTTCAATAGCGAAATTACTTTGTAGCACCATTTTTTAATAAATAATAATATAACAGTAGTTAAAACAAAGGTTTTCTAATCGTTTATATGAAGATAAATTAACTGTTAACTGATAATTACCCTTGCATAGCGAAAATAACTATCCGTTTCCACAACTAATCAATTATTTAAACTTGGCCAAGTTTCACAGTGAAATTTTTATGAAATATCAGCTGGGAGGCGGTTTAAATACCGAAAAAAATATTAGAACTGCGGTTTAGTATTAAAATATATTCCTTTAAATTAAGCAAAGCGATACGAAATATACCCACATGAATACTGACATTATTTATATATTTACAGTTGTCATCAGAGATCATTTTCGTAGAATGAACTGTCAAGACTTTAAAAACGCGTAGAACTTTTCGTAGAACTCCATTTTATTTATTTATTTAATATAATAAAAATCATTTTAATAATCTTATTATTAAATTCTGCAAGTACTTTAGTTTTTATTATTGTAACATCTGTTCCGACATTCAAATCCATTTTCAAACTGTGGTTAGGCCACATTGCGATGTCTTACTCATTTGATTTTATTTATACCCACCCAAAATGATTTATTAATATTTTCGATAAACACTGATTTACTCAGAAACAATTGTGATAGTATTGTTACTATTCTCAATAGTACTATTCCGTGCGGTACTTACAATTGAAATCTGTTTTTTCCCGCTTTTTATGATAGCAGCTTTTTCTTAATTAGAATCATTGAAGAAGATAATATTAACACATCCCAAATGAACCACGAAACCGAAAAAACAACAGAAATTAAAAAGATTTCAGTCGCATCTGGGACTCGAACCCAGGACCTCTACCTATCCGGGGTAACCGCTTAACCAGCTAAGCTAATGAGACCAGTAAAATTTACGCCATTTACACCGATATCATACTTCATGTTCAAGATTTATTAATATTATCCTCCATTTTTATAAATCCCATATTATTGGCTGCTGTCCTTATGATGATTGCAAAGTTTCATCCAGAACTCAATTGCAATCGGAACAGAGTCTCGGATATTTATTATAAAAAAATAAATTGAATTTTTCTTAATTAATTTATAATGACGTGAATGAATGAATCCGTGAATTATTTTTTAGAATTATATTGGTTTGGTTTTGTGAAAATACTAAAAAGCGGTGAATAGTTATTTTTTTAATAACTATTAAGAATTGACAAATGGCACTCTAATGTAGGACGAAATATTAGAAAAGTTATTTGATTTACATGTATTATCAATCAATTAAATCTTATAATAATGATTAAAACAAAATCAGAAATAAATTAATTAAATAATTCACCACTTTATTAATACACATATATCAACATGTTTCGAAAGCGATGCTTTCTTCATAAGGAGTGTATAGAATACTAAAAATAATAATGCCAATAAGACAAATGATAAAAATTTATGACAAAATATATTATTTAATTAATTTTTTAATGACGCCACAAATTGAATACCAATCGTTTGAAGATGTGATAATATCAAAAATATTCAAAGAACCGAAAAATGCTCAGAAAGGAGTAAAACGATTAGATTGCCACCGAGACACGAACTCGGAAGTTAATAATTTTCTTTTTATGTTCTTTGTATTTAAATTGATAAAATTACTACTGCGAAAAAATATATGAATTATTAAGAAGGTATGTTGTTATTTAATTGATCGAAAACATCGTATATATTAGCAATGTGGCGCATCCGATAATATAATATTGACAAATTCTGAAATACTATTTGCCAAACACAAATAAATATCCGAGTTTTCAATGTTAAAAACAAATTACGTAAGTAATAATAATAATAACATATAATAAGCGATAGAATTTGAGCGGTTAGATAATGCAGGAGCGCTTAGAGGCTAACAGGTAACAGCTTAATATATTCGTGTCATAAGACTTACATTAGGAGTACTGAGAAACTGATGTTATGAAATTAATTAGCCGCTGGCGGACAAGAAACATCAAATTGTTGCCTCAATCCACAATGCCATGCAACGCGGTGATGTTGCAACATGTCGATAAGTATGTTCTTAGACTTTGCACAAACAAATATATCGGGAAATCAACAATACAGCTAATAGATCTTAAGGTTTGTGATTTTTTATCCGGTTGAAGGGTGTAGTTGTTATTTAACACGCATGATCGTGAGATGTTTTATTTATGAACAATTAACGTGAAGTAAAATATTCAAGCGTTTTGCAAGAGTTTCGATACGTACGAGAGTACTATATACTAGCGGTATAAATACCGTCATTCAGAGTCGAAACGATGCTTGAAATGGCATTAGCCGTGTTTAGTGACCAGATATTTAACAGCCAGGTATTTCCCAACCGTCCTCTTCCCCATTTTATTCCCTTTCCCACTCCATTCCGCCTCATTATATACCCTAACAAGGTATTTTCAGTTTTATTTTATTTTTATGTTGACGAATAAATTTTATAAAACGATTAAAAATGTGCCATTTATGTTTTTCCGCCAAAACGACATGTTCTTATCTGTTCGTGATTATGGCGTTGTTGACGTCACGCCTTCCAACGTCGATGACAGCCGTCTTACCACCAAGTAGCGTTTTCTACATCATACTGACGTTGTAGCCAGTTCGAACCGTTTAGGAATGTGCGGTTTTAGATCGTTTTTAAAATCAGTAATTATTAATAAAATTATTAAAATTACATAATGTGATCGTCAGAAATATAAACTAAAAATCTTGCATGCATTTTTAAGGGTGTCCATTTGTGAACTGGCAGAACTACAGTTGGAAGTATCTCGGACTCTTTTACTGTATTAACATTTCAAAAAAATCATCGTAATATGATAGTTAACGTTCAGCATTCAGTCTAATTAATTCAAAATTGTTAATTGTCAAAGATTGTTTTCTTCTATCGTTATTGGCAAGAGACTCAAGTTGTTGTCGCTATCTATGTATTTGCGAGCCAACACGTCCTTGGCCGATTCAATGCCAACATTCAAACACAAGACACTCACTTTTAAGTATCTGCAAAAGGTTTACTACTCATGCTCCATTGCGGATGTAGCAAAACTAAACCATTCAATTCCATGGTAAATGCCTCCACGGTTACTACACTGTCATCAGTCGTAAAACTGTCGAAAATCATTAATGGTGATGGCAAAATCATCATTAAAGACGTCGAACAACGTACATAAATAATGATTCTTACTACTACAATGGTTGACCTTATAAATCCGGATCTATTTCGGTGTTTTTTTTTTTTCAATTATTAAATAGAGTTTTAAAAATATATGTTTCACTAAACAAAGCGTATAGACTGCTTGGTTTTACAGATCATTATGATTTGTCAAAGTAAAATATTACAAAGTAAATAAGTACAAAGTAAATAAGTACAAAGTAAATAGAAAAACGTTGATTTTTTCTAATATTTCGGCAGATATAGCTTTTATATACAACTAACTGATGTGTACCCGGCCTTGCTTGAGTATAAAAAAAAAAATGTGAATTCGTGCTTGTCTTTTGGGTGCCAAAATTTATTTGACAACAAAAGTAATGCCTTGTAACGACCAATACAAAATCTAATCAAAGAAACATTAATTTGAAAATTTTATTACATTCCAAAGATTTATTTTTTAAAAATGTATCTAAGTGGAAGATACTCTTAGTATCGCCCTGGTGAAAGACCACCATTCAGAATTGAAACGTTGCTTGAAATGGCTTTTAGCCGTGTTTGGTGACCAGATCTGAATAGCCAGGTATTTCCCCTTATCCCCACCTTCCTCTTCCCCTTCTCCTTCCCCTCCCCAATACCTTCAGCCTCACAACATTCCCCAATTGGGAATCCTATAGTCTCACTGGCTCCAGACGGTTGGGAGCAGTTTGGGACTCTTGTGCGGTATTCATATAAAAAAAAGTAATAAGGTTCTTAAGTATGTACCTACTTGTGTTTTCCATTTTTTTAAATATTCAACCCAAACAAACCTTCTTCTTTTGAATATGTAACCTGTGGCTAACCAGAGCGGTATATCTATGGGCTAACCTCAATACAACATGGTGAGTTTAATGTTTTTCATACTAATTTTAAAACGTTACAGCAACAGTTGTACAGTTATTGGATTTCATTCATAATACTCTCTAAACCTTCCCGGTACTAATAAGAATAAACCGTGCTATTTTAAGCGATACCGGTTCAGTAATTTTCGAGAAAATCGAGGACATACAGACAAACAATCATTTTTATATATAGAGAAGACTGGTATTACCTACCTGAATGCGCCCAAGTTAGTGTTTTTTAAAGTATTTTTTTTAATAGCCAGCTTAAAAATGCAACAAATATGGAATGTTAATATATCATATTACTTATTCATCGAAGAAAAATATAATATTAATAAATCGCAATGAAACATGAAATAACAAGATACAGAAAATAAAAAAAAGGAACTGGGAATCGAACCCAGATCCTCCGTCCCACTCAAATGATTAATAATTATTTTCATCGATCTCATATTTCAATTTAACAATTATCAATATTGGCTGCTATCGTTTTAGTAGGATTGCAAACTTGTACCAGAATACATGATTAAATATTGAAATGAGGTTTATGAGCTTCAGTAAGTCATTTAAATAAACTGATTGTTCTTTTACAGTTAAGTGAATATTTCAAAGCTCCTTCACTCTTGTTGCGACCTGAAAATGAGAGCTCGATGGTGAGAATGGTCTAAAATTAATAAGCTGCTTAGAAAACAGATTTCCATTTCATTGTTAAGATGAGGTTTAAGGTCCAGCATACAAAAACGGCCCTAAACATTATAATGCAGGTTGCTAACTCAAACAAATATCACAAATGAGTTATCTGTAAAATCTATTCTAATTTTATGAAATACATCCTAAAACGTTTGAAAATATGCGCAGTTCAAAAACAATTTTGAACGTTCAACTTAAATTCTAGTACGCATTTCATATATAATTTAAATGATTACGACTTGATGATTATTGTATTTTATCCGTATAGATTTTACAGATAAATCATTCACATATTTCTTGAGTTAGCAACCTGCAAAGTGCGTATTTTTGGGGGCTGACCGTTAAGTGAAAAGTGAAACATAACATTGAAATGTAGCAATAAGGGATGTGATGTGATAATTTAGTAGAAAATTGACGTTTTATGTAGATAATCAAAGAAAGTAGGTGAGTACAGAAACATTTCAACCACTCTGTTTACACTAATTATTTGTCTGTCATACATTGTTATCAAATAAGTTCAAAAGAGAAAATTTAAACAAATAAATTAGGCAGTGATGTATTAAATACAACCAAAGTAATGCGGGTTATTGTTGAATATTCCAAACAATATTTTTTATTGTGAACTTGTTACAAAATGCGGGCTTGCGCTCAGATTATTATAAATTTCCCAGAGTCAGATATGCTATAAAAGAAAGCACTTAAACACAAAAAAACATAACCTAGAAAAATATAACCGTAAAAAACTATAAAAATAGGGGCACGGGTAGAACATCCAGCGAGGAGTATATCACCTTTAATTCTTTCATTAAACAAACTATTATTAGTACTATCCTAATTCGTCGGATTGGACAATGTTTTACCTCAATGAAAAACTTAGACCAAATGATGTAACTGGTGCTTTGTCTTATATTTTTACAGTTATATGGATATTTTGAAGGACCACAGCTCAGAACAGAAAAACTTCAGATAGTAAAAAAGCACTTTTTTAGAGAATCTAGGCAAGTCATGGTACATTCCGCGATTTTTGAAGGGTGATAATCTTTTTAAGACTAAAGACTCCCAACTGCTCCCAACTGCCAATGGGGCGGTGACATTGGGGAATGCTGTGAGGCTGAAGGTATTACGGGGGAAAGGGATGGGGAGGAGGAAGGTTGGGAAGTACTTGGCTTTTTAGATCCGATCACCAAATACGACATATCAAGCATCTTTTATCAATTCAATTTTTTAAATTTAATTCCAGAAAAAAGAAAATTACGTTTTCACTTAAATTGCGATTATTATAAACATTCGAATTATTTTGTTAATTTAATTTTAGAAGGAACAATTTCTTTTTAAATATATCCAATTATATAAATTGCTCCCCCTCATAGCTAATGGATTGCTTGCCATATTGTGTATGCATGGTGTGCAAATGGATGTTAGCATATTGCCGTGTAAAGTGTGTATGTATTTATGACGTTTTAATGAATTCTGTGCTCTCTCTGTGTGAATTCTGTGAATCGTTTAGATTCGGAATGCTGATCTTTCTCCAGTGCTACCAAGAGTATCGTCTACTCTGATTAATAAACAGTTATTTCGTAGTTATTAAAAAAAATGTTTTTCAGATTACGTATTTACTAAGTGTGCAGTTTGCGTTTTCTGTGGAAACGTGTTGCGAAATAGGCACGGGGACAGTTTGAAGGTTAGACGAAACAAAAAAATACCTTTGCTGAATACTGATTCGAATTCAGTTTTGTATTCAATAGACACAATTCGCACACTCAATTCGTGTACTCAATGTCTCGTCTGGGTTTAACACAAACCAAAATTTAACAATATTGCAAAAACTCCCGAACGGTGAGCAATGGATTTATGATACATGCACCTTTTTCTGAGTGACATTTCTAGGTCAACGCAACTATTTTTATGTCTAGCGCAAAAATGGTCCTAAACATCACTTTCAGGATGCTAATTCAAGCAATACCACTAATGATTTATATGTGAATTGTATACGGGTAGTTAAGAAAATGTATAAGGTTTCAAAAAAGAAAAACCTCAAACTGTAATCTCAAAATTATTTGAAAGACATCTTAAAATGTCAGAAAATAGATGTAGTTTGAAAAGCAGTTAAAACAATTTTGAACATTTTACCTATAATTCCAGTACGTTTTTCAAATTGAATTTAAAAGTTTACAGTTTGAGGATAATTGTCTTTTGAAACCTTCAAAATTTTCCTAATTACCCTTACAAATTTTACATAAAAATCATTCGTATTATTCCTTGAGATAGCAACAGGCAAAGTGTGCATTTTTGGATGATGACCGTTAAGTTCGCAAAAATATTTCCATCGTGAGCTATACAGCTTTTAAATATAATTTGTAAGACAGCACATTGCTTGTTTCATATTTTTCAATATTTAAGTAATTTTTTTTTTTAATATGCCATACAATTTCAAGGTCTGAAAGTAAGACAATTGTACCAACAAGTGTGAGCTTGTATCGATTTTCTGTCACATGTAAGTTACAATGGTTTCGTTATGAGTTTTGTTTTTTCATTCCTTGACGTCAAATAATCACGAAAACTAACATTAAATTTTGATGTGTGTTGTTACCTGGTATGAGTTTAATCAATAGGTAGTGTCTTATTAATATAGTTGATGTTGAATTTGACACGTGCCAACAGGTTACTAGTTGATAAATTAGCATTATTTTACCATGCATACTCAAGGATACATAGGAGTTCCTAATAATAATACTTGTCCGAGTAATACTTATGATAATTGTTGTCATTTGGAAATACGTCAGAGATTGATAAAGTGTATACTTTTTAAATATTCTGAAAACTTTTACCGCGTATTTTCAATGTTACAACCTTCCTTATTGTTTTTTTGTTATTTTTATAAACTAAGACTTCCTGTATTCCGCAATAGTAAATTAATTCACATTACCGAGGAGATGGTTCAACAAATTATCCAGTAAAACCAGTTGTTTTGGAAAAGTTTGAGATTTTAAAAGGACTTTATGTATTTAAATTTGAGGTTAGCAAATTAAGCTACACAACCAACACATTATTGAAAATGAATACAGAAATAACAGAAGATCGGTTTTATGCTTATGAAATACCCAAAGCTCTTTTTAACGCCTTCATTTAAAAAAAAGGAAACTGTTTTTTTTTAAACCATTTAAGATAATATAATGAGAAAGAAAAGACCGTAAATAAACCGTTGCGACCGTTACCTAGTCAATATACTAACATAATTGAAACTGCTAACTCTACCAATGTCTTAGGATGAGCGTATATTTATTTTTTTCAAAAGATGCGTAATCAATTAGCAGCGTCATAATTAAAACAAAATTTAGTAAGAATTCAATAAACTGCATATTCTTTATCCTGATGAGGGGAGCTTTGGAATTCAATGAAAAAATTTGAACTATTTTTCAGAAGGAAGTATGCTGAAAAATGGTTATGTGAAAAAGATTTATTGTTCTAGTCTTTTTTCTTTCTTTTTTTTTTGCCGATTTTCCCTGTATTTTTTGTACCCATCTTATGTTTTGATTTTCTTCGTATTTTTGTATATTCTATCAATTTTGATTAAAATTGTTTTTTATCTATATAAAAACATTAGAATAAGGTAATATATATGATACCTATCTTAAATTTAAAGTACGCACTGTTTTAAGAACCTGAAGACAAACTGATGTCAATCAATTTAACGGGATTTCATCTAACTTTTGTAAAAATAAACGAATAGAGCACATTTATTCAGGTTTTCACGGCCAAAAGCATTTTCTTTGATGGTTTTTGGGATATTATGCATCGTCCATCATAACATCTGCCCGATGAAACGTTGGCTAATGGAGGAGGAAGCGCAACACGCCATAATCATATCCCAATAACTATCCAAGAAAACATGACATGTATTTAAAACAAAATCTTTTTGGCAGGTACTTTCTTAACACGTCTATTAGTTACAATTTTGAAAATATCCGTGTGACGAGTGGTGCGAGTATCGTAAGGAAATTATGTTAGTCATAAAGAATGTACTCGTAGATATGTATATTGATTGATTTGGCAGAATTCTACGAGGAGGCCAGCACGTATGGGGCGGTACAACTGGCACATTTCATTTAGAGAAGGTAGGTACTATCCTCCACCGACTGTTTTGCTGTGACGGCTGGTTACGGCGCGTTACACAATCCGTCTATAATTTCACTTTTATTATCACTTCACGTAGCCGTTAACTAACCACCGGCGTGGTGGTAATAAAACCTCTTTCTTCTCTTTACGGCGAGCGTTTGTAATGCGTTAGCGGTGGGTCTTTGTTATGGTCTATGCAATGGCGTGTGCTTTAAACAGACGAAATTTAATCATGTATCCTGTGTTATCATTAAAGGCGATAGAGGCGATAATCTATGACTATTGGCTAGTATGGCAAAAACAATGTTTATAGGATTGCCAACGTTCGTTTTGTGCAGTTCTTATACCTAATTGCATTAAATGTTTTCTCGTATCTGTTGCAGGTGAAAAGCTGTTTTTTTAAACGTGAATACCGCGCAAGAGTCCAAACTGAAGGTAGTGGGGAAGGAAAGGAGAAGAGTAACAGAACGACTGGGTAGTACCTGTCTATTCAGATGTTGTTACTAAACACGGTTAAAGCCATTTTAAGCATCGTTTCGATTCTGAATGGTAGTCTTTTACATATATTATTCTGAATATCGACTCTTAAAACACTTATCATACGATGCTAGAAAATACCCTTAGCTCCGGTGCTGTACTCTCAGTGTACAGGGTACACATGTAGAATTTTGTAATTTTTAAGTTGGATAAAAATGAATAATTTGTATTTATTACTTATTTGTAAATCATTTTATTAAAAATACATAAGTATATGAATATGTAAAAAAAAATGTATAAGTGCTGAAAACGAGGAAAAACACCGGCTACAACGTAACTCCGTACCCCTCTTGCTCATTGCCTCACCACTCGACAAGCTATCAACGCACGCAGACATATTAACTCTTTTTATTCAAGATTTAACGACAATTTTATTTTGTTAAATATATACTTTTTAATTATTTTCCCACTGCATAAATGTATTGCTGTGGAACACCCAAAATATTAACTGTATTCAGAGATATTTAAATAGTTAGATACACATCAAATTAGTTGACAGCACCGGCAAGGAAGGGTTTTAATTGACGACATTAATTCTTCCCGCCTTTCAGAATAATAACTTCAATGATTACTCTTGCCAACATTCAGTGGCAACACATGTTTCAAGATATTTTTAAGAATTTCATAAAATCGTCAAGAAAAGTGCGAAAATTATGTCGGTCATTTAAAATAAAAAAAAAAATTAATTTATATTATTCACACGAAAAATACCGAGTATTCTGGAAAACTGTGCCAAATTATCGTTAAACATCGATAAGAACGTCGATTTCAAGGCTTTTCAAATAGACAAAGTGAAAACTATGCAATACCACTATTCAGCTGTAAAGCGAACAATTTCATTCCATTGATACTCTTTTGTCATCCAACGACAATTCACTTTTGCTTATACGTAATCAGATAGGTACCCTACATTGTGGAGTCCCTTCAGAGAAAAAAAAGCACGAGCAAAATAATATTTGAATGGAAAACATTTAAAAGCGTTCAAAGCGAACGGACCGATTCATAAAGTACAAGTAGCCTATGAAGCGGTATTTGAAAAAAAAAACAGTTTTAAAAAAATACTGTAGACTGAGTATTTTAGTTTTAATTGACTAATCTTTTGTAAGAAGTATTAAATTGTCGGGCTTATGGCAGTAAAAATAAATTTGTTTCGTATGACAAGTTTTTGTTAACATTAGTTACGATCTAAAAGGGAAATCTCAACAGTAAAAACTAAAGCAATTGATTTATTTTTAAGGTCAATAAATTAATGCTCTATTGGTTTTGAGTTTGCCGTGGAAGACGTAATAAAATGGGGAGTGATTTCCTAAGAGTTTATAGTAAATAGGTAATAATAGTAAAAAATACGATGGATAGACATACCTTTTGATTATCATGTTTGGGTTTTATAGTGACTGCTGTACAACTGTTTTATTACACAAATATATGTAAATTATCACTTTTTCAAAAATTCTGCACACTTACACAATAAAATCTATTTTTATGAAAAATTAACACTTCTGTAAATCGAACAGTACAATATATAATTAATAACATGCGAAAATCCAGTTAGCGTCAAAGTTTTATGACAATGGCGGGAAAATGGAAAAAAAACAACATGAAAAATCGAAATCGAAAAATTGTCCCGCGCGTTATTTCGCAAATCGATTGCCGATTGGTAGACCAACCTCTTGCAGAACGCGCTTGCGTCAACTGCAGCGATTGGATATAGAATTCATCGAATACTCCATGAAATTTTTAAAAACCGAACGAAAATCACACTCCAAATCAAAAAATAACAATATTCAAAAACTGTTCTAAATATTTTTAAGTTTTTGCTAGGGATGTGAAATTCTTATATCGAGATTTCGGTAGTACCTACTCGCAAAAATATCGATTTAACAGCACTAAACGGAGACGGTCTGACTGCTGTTGGAGCGTGCGCTCTCGGCGGCCGCGGCGCTAGGAATGATGGCGGACGAACGCGAGAGATAAATGTCTAGGGAGAAAGTGTTTGCGCTTCTTATCTCAGGCGGAGTCACCTTGCCGGTAGGTTGTTGCGGGTTTCGACACACCAAAAGGAAAAAGAGTTGGGATCCACGGTCTATAGTCCACAATCCACAGACCACAGGCCGCAGTGCGTGGGGTGGCGGGGGCTGCGCACGAGTAGATGCGGAAATATCGCAAATCACAGATCACGAGGTGTTTTCAAGCTGCCCATGGGGTTTTTTATAAAAATACATAAGTGCTATGGTTTATGGTGTTTATAGTAATGAAAAAAAAACATGTTATGTTATCGGATAAAAGGTCTCCGTAGTATATATTTTTAATACTCGTGCGGAATGTAAATATGGTGGAATCGGGACTATGGTGCTACGATGCTACGTATAAATTGGACGATTCCTAGTACAACCGTAGAGAAGAATCCTAAACGCGTTTTGTAATCTTTACGAGTAGAACAAAAATGTTTTTCTTTTTATTTTGTACTTAATGTTAAGTCAGTGTATATTTTTATCCCCGAAGAAGTAACGGTGATTCCGAAACTGGTAGGAAAAATACTGAAATAAACTGGTGTCGTACCAAGTGAATTTATTTTGTTTTTATAATGAACAACTACAAAGTATTATATGTATACAATAGTACAACGTATTAATAATTAAATCATAACGTTACATTTCAATATTTCCGATACCCAGCAGATATACTTTATTCCTTAGAACAGGCAATGTGTCTAGTTAGATATTAATATTGACCAGACAAAACGTAATGGCAACTTCAACATATGTACTCGTACACCTCACAGTAAATAATTGTGTTTTGGAAATACAATTGCTAATGTAAATAAATAACCAGTTTTTTAAAGCGTTAAGAGGAACGGTTGCGCGGCCTGTTTCATACAAAACTTAATTTTCGATTTGATGCCAAAATACTCACCTAAACCAGAAAAATGATTTTTTTTTCATCAAAAAGTAGAGTAAATATCTAGTACGGATGAGAAGTAAATTCACATTATGAAATATAGGATTCTTATTTTGAATATGTAATCTGTGGCTAACCGGAGTGGTATATATATGAACTAACTTCAAAACAACATGGCGGGTTCAATGTTTTTCATACTAATTTCAAAACGTTTCAGCAAAAGTTTCACATATTGGATTTCATTCAAACTGTTCTCGAAACCTTATATTATTATTATATTAATAAGATTAAATCAACTTTAGCAATGTTCTTATTAAGTTTTGCAAGTATTTTAATTTTACTATAGCGACAGCTGTTTCGACGTTCAAATACAGTTTGATAATAGCTTTGAAGGCTGAAACAGCTCTAGAACTTAAAATTAACATTATTAAATTTGATTACAAATTATTAAAAAAAATACCGATTGACAGATTACGCAAACGATGTATGCATTCTTTGTTTAATATGCTTCTATGAAGTAATGCTGATATATTAGGCTAATGTTTTCCCTGGGGAGAGCGGTAGGTACCCGTTTAAAAGTGTCATTGAAACCAGTAGTCACTAAATCGTTTGTCTATTTGCATTAAATGCTTTGCTTTGAATCACAATAACTGCACTGTAGGCAGAGTAAAGATCTCCTCAAGTTTCTGCAAGCCTTGTAAAATACTTTATATAAAAGGCAGCTCTATTTCGAGTATTGATTGAAGACTTCTAGTTTTTACAATAATTGCATGTTGAAATAATTACGTATCCCGCATTCAAGGATATTCTTAAGGATTTTTATTTTTAGGACTAAAAACTCGTGATTTCCGGAAATCAAACACATTTACCTAAGAATATATACCAGTATTGGTGAACCCACTTTATCGAATGTTTCATAGACTATGCCTATTCCTAAAAAATCAGAGTCATCATCACTAGAGAAGGGGAAAGTAAAAATTTTAAACAAAAGTTATTATTTGATTTTGGACAATAATTGCGGGCGGTGTGTGTTTGTTTTGTATACAAATCATCAGTTTTATTCCTAGCTTGATGAAATTTTGCACACATGACCTACAAAACAAGAAAAAGGTCCTATTTACGAAATTTCTAAAAACCACCCCCATCCCTCTTTCCCATTATTAAAGCCAAATTTTGGTACTCTTTGATGAAATTATGCACACATGACGTTCAAAATAAGAGGAAACTTACTGGGTAGTAGTATGGAGTAGGATTTGGAGTAGGGGTAGGAGTAGGGGTAGGGTTAGGCATTATAAAACTTTACTCCAAACTATTAATAACCCCGGCAGCAAATAAATAAGGATGTCCCAGGTGGTGTTTGTTTGTTAGATATATATACCAATCTACAGCTTTATTCCGATCTTGATGAAATTTTGCACACCTAACCTTAAAAATAAGAGGATGGTCACTCTCTACACGAGATTTCGATAAACCACCCATCCCCCTTTCCCACCCCTTAATGCAGAATGTTGGTACTTCTTGATGATATTTTGCACACTTGACGTACAAAATAAGAGGAAAACTACTGGGTAGGGATAGTATATCAAAACCTTAAAAATTTTCTCCAGACCATTCATAACCCCGGCAATTCCGGGTACTTCAGCTATTGTTATATAAAGCTAACGTCGTGAATTATATATAATAGCAATAAACGTATCCATGGGTGGATGGACGATGAGAGATATGGAGAGAAATTCAGACGCACGCAGTAACAGATGACCCAAGAGACGCGACACCTGACCTGTGAACATATTAACATAATGATTCAAAGTGAGGATTTCTTCGTATGATTAGATACATTATCATAAGTTTCTTTTCTTTATTCTACACGGGGCAGTAACCCATCGCATCGAGAAGGCGTCTTAAAAAGTCTCTGTCTTACGCTATTTTAGCGGTCTCAGTTATTTGCAGGCCCAGTCTCTCCTTGCGCAACCTATGGAGCTGCTTTTCTCGTTTTTTTCTAAACGACTTCTCTCTGGAATTACCGCCCACATTTTATCTTAAAATAGGCGTATTATTATCGGTTCGTGTCCGAGTGCACACATGCGTCGGGTTTCAACCTAGGCGTCGCGGGTTCAGTCCTTTACTAGAGATGTACTCCATTATTACACAAGTAACATGGTTCGCTTTTAATAATAGTAGCAACAGGTTTTCAAATATTGTCGGATTATTGTTTACTGTATAATATTTGTTTTTCTCATCTCTTCATAACTATTCTCAAATTATCCGGTATACGTAAACGATTACTGTATACTTTTTTCTCATCTCTTTGAACTTAACGTTTATTCTATATTAATTATTATACTATACTCAAATTATCTGGTATACACAATTGTTTTTCTTTCTTTACTATTCTTCACATCTCTTTATACTTAATTATTATGCTTTTACAAGATATATTACATTGTGTCCCTTCTATTTTTGTATAACGGCACTTAATATGAACTTAACTTGTCAATTTTTTGACAGTCCTAAAACAGGATTTATTCCTAGTATGGCAGTCAAAGCTTTCTTAAATTTTGTTATTAAATAATGTGTTTCAAATAAATTAATATTATTGTTATTATTATTTGTAAACTGCGAATGCTTGTCTGTCTTTAAAAAAAAGGTATAAAAAAAAAGGAAAATAGTAATGGCCCTAGTATAGATCCTTGAGGGAATCTGTCGTTTAAATAAATGAATAGCATATTAGTAGGTGCTGCATTATGTTGCTCAGGTATGAGATGATTAATTTTCGAGCAGAACCGATAAATTAAAGCCATTTTTTCAATTTAGCTTTATATAATAGTAGAAAATTTTCCACGTGTAACGGGTTCGCTATTTCTGCTATATACCCTTTACTAAAAAACAAAAACAACAATGATTAGTAAACATATAATAACGACTATTTTTCTAAGTTCGTAAGGTCGACCCGTGCTATTTACTCGTTTTGCTTTATTTAGTCGTGGCGTTTATGAAAAATTAGGTAGGTACTCGAATAGGTGTTTTTTGTTATTAATGAGGCTGGTTGAATGCGGATGTTCGACCGTTTAAGATTATTTTGTGGCGCGAGAACCTGTCAAGGTTGATACATCATTCTCATGGTAAGGATGGCGGCGTTTCTATACACTATAGTCCGTAGTCTATACTACAGGTAACTTATACTCTGGCGGGAATTGCAAAACAGTGCTAAAGTTGATATAACATACGAAGGGTCATTGAAATATATGAACTTTTTATATTACAAATAATTAAATCAATAAAATATGCGAAAAATTTTCTGTCGACTTAATCTAATATCCTAATATTAAGGAGGAAAGGGACGTCGGAGGGTGATTATTTATTAAATAATGATATTAATATTACGCGATACAATAAACATAATGCTTTTAAAGAGAAAAGTATTTATTACATATTTTCAAAATTTCTGACCTATTTCTGACCGTCCTACGTTTTGTAAAACATACGTTTAAATTTTTATGAAGATCGTTAAAAAAACACTTTGAAGATTTTTCTTTAAAATGCAGAAAAGAAATAAAAAAAGAATAGAATGTAGTTTATTTTTTTCATAAACACTAACTTTAAATGCGATTAAAAAACTTGGGTTATATTGATAAAAAAATGTTTAAAAATATAATTTTTTTTTAAATATTGTAGGGCGGTCAGAAAACGTAATGTTTCTGATTTGATTTTAATAAATGCTAACTTATGTAATCTTAAAAAATGTTATAGTTAATATTTTTGTCTTTAAAACATTATGTTTATCGTATTGCGCGATAATATTATCACTATTTCGAATTAATAAACAATCCCCCTTCAATGTCTCTCTCCCCCTTAAATCCCCACTATCTTGTTCACCGAAGAGATGAATCGAAATAAGTGCGTTGTAGGCGTGTCTAAGTGCCCAAAGAAAGGTCAATTTTACCTTACTTCGAACTGAAATTGGTCAACATTCTTGCCTGTATGGGTTCTATAAGTTGTCGAAAGGTATTGTAGCATTAAAGTTATCACTTCTTCAGGGGTCTTGTTTTCAATTCTTATTGAAATGAGCGCACGCGTTTTGCTGCGCCCATATTACGCGAGTACATTTAATAATGTTTTTTCATCATTGGTTGATTTAAAATATCGGATGTTCTGATAGTAACGATTAGGGGTTCTTGCTCTTCTCTATTTATCGAACGTCTTTTTAAAAATTGAATGTAGCCACAACGCATGAACGTTCAGGTGGCATATTTCGAATAATGTAGTTATCCCAGCTTAGATAAGGCTTTCTTCGAGACGTAAGAGATTTTGTCTTCAGTTCTTAGCGAGTCTGCCCTTTTCGGAAGTTCTGTAAAATGCAATGCCAAAAAACCTCAACAGTACGAGAATGCGACAATGCATGAAAAAATAGCTAAAATTTATATAATTCCGCCATTGTTTTTAGCAGTCATTTAAGCCTTCCCTTACGGTGTTAGAAATCCCTCGAGTTCCGGTGCTGTGTACTCAGTACACAGGGTATGCATTTAGAGTTTTGTATTTTTGAAGTTGGATAAAAACGAATTATTTACATTTATCGCTTATAATAATAAGAAGTACAAGTGTACATAGGTAAAATATTGTTTATACGTGCTAAAAACGAAGAAAAAACATCGGCCACGCATAAAGCGCAAGATACGTTCATTACAACCGGCAGACCGCTGGCTAGTACTGACGACCGCGCATGGTGGTATGGTGAGCGAAACTTCATACCCTTCTCGTTCACTGCCGCACCACTCGCCAAGTTTCTAACATGTGCAGACGTACGTGTATATTAACTTTTTTATTCTTGATTTAGCTACAAGATATTTTTTCTAATGCGTTCGTTAAATAATTATAATAGAAGGGACTAAATACCATCTACGTTGGCCGCCAGTGTAATAGAAGACAGTTAAAGCGCGTTGGAGCTACAGTGTAATAGTAGCAGGTTAGGTTAAACTCACCTGGAGGCCGGGCGAAGGGCGCCCGACTCCAAGCTTACCTGGATAGCTCAGCGGTTAGAACAGGTAACCCTTCTTCTGCAGTTGTGAGTCGGCAACAGCCTCATGCCGGGCTCAGTGGAAAAAGGTACTCAACTACCAAAGAAAAGATGTGAGCTTTCTAGACAGGGTTTATTTTATGGGAAGGCAATCACAGTGGGTACACATGGGGAAGCATATACTAACAATTGGCAATGCACAGCCTATCTATTAATCTAGGATTTTCTATCTCCAGTACCATTAAAATCGGGCAAGTTACTTTAAACAGAGTGATTTACAGCACATTGAAAAGAGGAAATAGTTACAGCTTACATGGGGACATCGGTCGGGGACGAGATAGCTCTAGCCAGGAACGGTGTCTTCACAAAACCCGGTCCACAATTAAGGACCTCACAATAAATGGACAACAGTAATTAGAACTTTTAAATTACGGTAACCAGACGCCATTGTAAATGGCGAGCTCGCTCAGGAGCGCGTGTCGATGACACAACCTCTGCGGTCTGCGAGCGAAATCTTTCTGTGTGCAAAATGGTCGTCGCTCTCGTATTGGCAAACCCGCGTTCGCGGAACTTTTATGAGGAGCTAGGTGCCTTTCAGCACACGGCTAATATCTTCCATGTTTTTAAATTGTAGCTAATTTGTTACTTAACAATATATTAATTATTTTATCTAATCGATAAATGTGTAAATGTATTAAAAATTACTTCATAATCACCACTTTATTAAAATATAAATATCAAGATGTTTCGACAGCGATGCTTTCCTCGTCAGGAAAATACAGAATATTAAAAAATAATTATAATAAAAATCAAGTACAGACAAATGATAAACCACACAATAATGTAAAAATAGACAAATTATAAACATAAACAAAAAATGATTGTATTAGGTAAGTAACCAATAAAAAAAAATTATAAAACATTGAATTACAAATTTAAAAGTGTTAATAGTCTATTAAATATAATTAATAATCAAACACACATACAAATATTTTTATGTATTTTTAAATACGAGTAGCTATTACTTGAATTTATTTTCATATAATTATTAATAATAATAAAAATAATTACTTTTTTAATTTATAATATAAATGTCTTATTCAATCTGTAATAATAATTTTTTATTAGTTATCGCGTACTTTAATCAATTTTTGTTTATGTTTATAATTCGTCTATTCTTACACTATTGTGTTCTATGTTTATCATTTGTCTATACTTGGCGTTATTATTTTTTTGTATTCTGTATATTCCTGATGGGGAAAGAATAGCTTTCGAAACATGTTGGTATGTATATTTTCATAAAGTGGTGATTAAAAAGTATTTTTTAATTAATTTATTACTAATGACGCCACAAAGTGAATACCAATCTTTTGAAGAAATTATAGATAAATGTATTGGTGAGGAACACCTACAATATGAACTCTGTGTTTAGTATATTTACAGAGATATTTAAATAATTATATACATGTCAAATCAGTTGACAGTACCGGTCAGGAAGGGGAACCCACGACTACTAGAGGCAGTCTCCTTTGTCACGATGGATTGTCCATGACCAATATTAAGAAAAATATATTTGCGCAAAAATTTTCATCGTGACTTGTGACTGTTTTGTAATTGGACTCGAACGGCTGGCGTTCGATCCCTTTTTCTTATTTTTAGTCGGGTCGTGTAATAACTATAAGAGGTTTAACATTATGATTAACCGGAAAACGTGACAATTATAATTATATTAAATTATCGAGCTAAATGGACGACTCTTATTGATTTTAAATAAATGCTTTAAAATGTGTACTCGGAAATATCTATATTTTTAGATGAAAATAGCGAAAATTACCATTCGCAAATTCTACTCGGATTTCGCTCAATTTATTCAACTTCATTATAAATGCATGGAATAAAAATAAGATGTATTGAGATAGCAAGATTCTTGAAAATGTGTAAATAATGTGATTATTACCTGTAGTATTATTTAATAACTTCACTACGATATATTGGTGAAACCATAATAATTGGTATTCGTAAAAAGCATTTACTTTGTGGGTTGTCATAATTATAATACAACGTATAAATGATGTCGATCTACATAGGAAAGACATCCCGTCATGTAAATATCAGAAGCACGTAACACATGTTTAAATAACAACAATTTTTCAGAGTTTGCCAATTATCTCATTTCAACTGATCACAGTTTTAATAAAGATACAGGAATTCAAATTCTTCGCCCTAATAAATAATAAAGGCAAGAAATTAGATAATTTAGAAGCACTGGAAATTATAAAATCGCTAAATAATAATTCTAGTATATTGAATAATCAAGTAAATCAATCGTTAGTCCCCTTTTAGATATTTCTCCAGTGAATCGCATTGTTGTTCAGAAAAAAAACCATAATACGCCCTTCCCGTTTGGTCGGCTCCCACTCCAACACCTTAATATTCATGTATATCTCGCCCTACCTCTATCCCTACCAATACCCCTACCCATACCCCTACCCCTACCCCTACCCTAGATCCTACACAAGTTTTAATTTCAAGCGTGCAAAATTTTAAAGAAGTGTCAAAATTCTGCTTTAAGTGGCGGAAAAGGGGGACGAGAGGTGGGGGTGGTGTTTAGAAATCTCTCGTAGGCAGTAAACTCCCTCTTGTTATGAAGGTCATGTGCGCAAATTTCATCAAAAATTTACTAAAATTATAGATTTGTTTTGACAACAAATAAACACCTCCCGCCTGAGAAATTCTTCCTTTTTATAATAAAAAATAGACGAACATTGAAATATTATTTTTTAACCTTGCAAACTTGATTGTTTACGCACATCACGTGATATCAGCCAAAGTTTATGGTAAAATTTCTCGTTAATTAATAATAAAACAACTTTAGGAAAAGTTGATGAGGACATAGGAACAATTAATAAACAATGGTAATACTATAAATCATTGGAAGTGGTTATCAAACATGAAAATACAACTGAAAGAAATAATTGGGACTATCTAATTTATTGTTTCGGAATAAATTATTGAAACTTATAAACCTCATTATGATATATTTTCAATCATTGAAGATAGTATTAACAACTCCCAAATCGAAAAGACACAGAGAAGACTTTACTTTTAAAAGGAGTCAACAATAAAATTCGGATAGGTATATCCGAGACACTACCTTACGATTACAAATAAATTCGGGCAGAATCTTGTACTTAAAAAAAAGGTAGCAGCCAAAAAATATATGGAAATTAATTGAGGATGATATTGATAGTTCTTAGACGTCGAAGTATAATACCGATAAAAATGACGGAACAAATGGATTGTGGTAGCCGTAGCACAGTTGGCATAGAGCCCCAGGTCACGGATTTGTTGTTTTATATAAAGGGTTATTAATGTGCTGAAATATTATGTTGTACTACAGTATTGATCTCACTGAAAGAATTTTGAGACTCTGATAAAAGTATGGAATATTATGTCTTTGTTCCGTGCAGCCGTGGTTCAAGTCTGTCGGAGACGTCCTGTAACATTCCGTATTATACATATGCATATTATGTGTGTATATTGACAATCATAAATATGTTCCGCGTGTTACATAATAAGTAGATCCTTAACAAGCACGATTCACACAAATAGCTTCTCTTTTACATTTGTATCCAATAGCTTAAAACTTCGCAAACAATTTTAAATAACAATGTTACAATACAAATGAGGAATTAGGCTCCACAATGTAACTCACTTTCTCCAGCCTCTCTGCGAGACTCGGAGGAAATATCTTCGGTCGCCAATACCACCATAAAATGGAACCAAACACAATGGAGCGTTGGTTCATTAGAAAATGCATACTAAAATGTTCAATGACCCACGCTGTCACGTCGTCTGTTCGCCGTGCTCTTCATATATTCATACTCTGTCTCAGACACATTTGAAAAACGTTGGTACTTGGATTCACAGAAATAATTTACATTAACTTTTTTATCCCGAACCTTTATTTTGAGCACGAATTCCACAAAACGGCGCAACCTATGTAAATAATATTTATACGTCTTTTAACACAAACAAAAATGTTTTAAAAAACTAGATAAAAACAAAGACATCAACCCTTTCCTGCTATAATTGTATGTTTTCCCCAATTTTTTTTTTTTTTTTTTCATTTTTTATTTTATTTACTTAACTTATAAATTTAATTTAACTTGCCTTCAACGTTCATGTATTAATACAAATGTTTATTTCTCTCAACAAAAATATATTAAAAAACAAAATTTTAATATTATATTTTATCTGGTTTTGTTTTACAATCTTATTAGTATTATATAGTTTTTATTTTTTAGTAAAAACTCACTTAATTTGTAAAGATAAAGATACAAGGAATATATATGTATGAATATGCGTAAATATATGTAAACAAATATAAAAAATAAAATAAAAATCGATGAAAAAAAACTTTTTTTTTACTGGCACTAACTAGTACCAAGTATACCCACGCACTGGCCTTGCCTATATGAGATTTTTTGCTATATATACAATACACATAAATTTATATACAAGTATTCAAATATATATATATATACGAGCATAGTATATATATAATCACTGAAGAAGATAATATTAATATATCCTAAATTAAACACGAAACCGAAAAAAAAACACAGGAAATAAAATAAAAAGGTATCATTATTAATTATTAATTATTTACTTGAACAATTATAAATTAACAAAAGAACGAATGATCCTAATATAACGTTAATAAAGTAAGGAAAATTATATACTCACCGCTTCTCAGTATGTTCACATTATCAAAACAATACAATAAATAAATCAATTAAGAAAACACTGTCAGTTAAATACGAGTAAAAACACATTATAAATATGAAAACCTCACAGAATTCCAAATTTTAATTGCTTTTTAACTAAATCGGTTCTACCGATAATAAATCATTTCCCATCCATCCAAATTTTAAAGGAGTGGGGGTAAATTAAATCATATAAATAAGTCGTCGCAATGTGGATTAATCACAATTTGAAAATGGCCTTAAACGCCGAAACAGCTGTCACAATTATAACAACTAAAATTACTCGCAGAACTTAATAATAACATTATTAAATTTGATTTACATTAAATTTAAAAAAAAAGGTATCAGTCGCACCTGGGACTCGAACCCAGGGCTTCTGTCTTACCGGGACAACGTAATTTATTTGTTACAATTATATTGCTTAAAGTCACCCAAATTAATTTAAAATGTCGTCAAAACCAAAAAGTTTTTGTTTCCTATTTTACATATAAAACAGGAAACAAAAACGACAAAGAAAATTTTTCATACAAATCCAAAACCAGAATACGCGGGTGACGTCAAATATTACGAATGCAATGGTACCAATAAAACGGAGGGTTTTGATAAGATGATTTTTTATTTACTTTTAAATAACGATTTATAAATTTCTTCGCATGTGTTCTGAATTGGCGTTTGGTGATCTATTTGAATATTTTTAAAGTGCTAATATTCTTTATTATAACGTATTTTTAAGAATACAAATGTCTACGTCCCATGCAGGACAAGAAATAAAAGAGTCACATGCGGTTGTACTTCACATTTTCGTTCAAACAAATATATGAGTACCGTGATACATTTATTACAAAGATTTAAATAAAAAAAATGTTATTATTTTGTTTTATTTAAGATCTCGACGGTTCCCAAGTAAACTAAGACATTTAAAAAAAGGAATATTACAGGAGAGTTTATTTATTGTTTTTAGCAACCTGAAATTTTGTAAGAATAACATTATGCTTTTACATGAATATGCATAATTAAAAAAAATCTAATGTACTGATAAAACAAAGTGTACCCCGATTTTTGTCATAAAGAATTTTTTTTTTTAATAAATATAATAAATAAAGAAAGGAAAAATGTGGAAAACACAATAGGATAGGCTAATTAGATTATGAACGAAACAATCTACTGAATAAGATGGAGAGATAAGGAGAGATCCCTCAATAGGGTTGACATAGTTCCACTGGCTCAGGGGAGCTGGAAAGCCCGTGCAATATAACACGAAAAAAAAGTTCTCTTCATTGGCGTAATAACACTTTTAAAATAATTAACTTTAAAATTTATTTATTTTTTCCTCCGCTGAAAAGGTTGTGTATCACTGCTATACACAAACCAGCAGAACTTACTTCTGTTTGGTTATTTATCTATTTAAGCATTCAGAATTTGTCTTTAAAACTTGAAGAATTCGAGTACTTATAAAAAAAAACTTTATGTTTTAAGATAATCTCAATTCAGATGTCTAGTTGAAAAAGTAAATATATGAATTAAATCAAACAAATACTGTGTTATAAACAACGAAATTAATGTATTTTTACACCAACCGGTTTCGCTTAGATCAAGCTTCGTCAGGGCAAATATAATAACTAAAGAATAATCGTTATCATACATAGGTGTACAGAAAACAATGGAGTGAGACAATATTACAAAAAAGAGGGAAAAGAGAATAAAATATTAGAGGGAGACAACAAATGAAAAATATTATATGTAAGAGGGAGACAAGAATAATATCGATTATTATAAATAAATAGTAAGTACAACATTGTAATGGAGAAATAATGAAGTCATTAGGACAATTATATGAGCCATTATTAGTGGGAAAGAGACTACTTAATTGCATAATTATAATTAAATGGGTGAGTGAGACAACATAACAGAGGTACAGAAAGTTAATAATCGAATGTCTAACCACAGTTATTGATTCTTATGAAAAAAAAGAATTTTCTCGATTAAAAAAATCACAAAGTGTGCCCCAATAAATATAAATAACACGTGTGATTCTGTTATTTAAAATGTAATAAAAATATATATATAAAAAAACCATCTTATCGGGTAGAATTTCTTTATTTTAAATATTTATACTTAATCAGATTTTGAAACTACATACATTAGCAATATAACACATTTAAATAAATCAATTAAGAAAATATTATCAGGTAAATACGAGGAAACACATTATAAATGTAAAAAAAAAAGAATTCGGAATTTTAATAGTTTTCTAACTAAATCGGTTTTACCGATAATGAATCATTATTTTAAAAAACCCGTCTAAATTAGAATGGGGTGGGAGTAAATAAAATCATATAAATAAGTCGTCACAATGTGGATTAACCGCAGTTTGAAAATGGCCTTGCACGCCGAAACAGCTGTCACAATAATAAAAACTAAAAAATACTTGCAGAACTTAATAATAACATAATTAAATTTGATTTTCATTAAATTAAAAAACAAAAAAAATTAAATGGAGTTCTACGAATTAAACACAAAAACAATGAAAACATTCCTTTTCTTTTGGGTGTACATATTATTTACAACTAACTCCGTTTCAAAATAATAAAAAAAATGTACACAACGCATCGGCATAGGTCATCTTCAACAATAAATTTATTTTTAAATGTTCCCGAAGCAGCGTTAACAAAAAATGGCATATCAGCTTACATCAGTGGATCACAACCGACCGCCCGCGGGCCTTTTTGTACGGCTCACCCGTCCAAATAAAATATCAAAAGTTTGCGGTATTTCTGTAATAATCAACAACATTTATTGGCTTGATCTTAGGCCCGAAAAACGTTTGTGTCGGGGATGACCAATATTTGTAATGGGTTTTACATATTTTAGAGTGATAAAATTCGACAGCATTTATTGGTTTGACCTTAAAGATAGAAAAAATTACAACCGGCGGCGATTTGTTTGTGTAATCTATTATTGATTTATTTATTTATTTACGCCCATTACAGGCTTTTACATGGACATTTACAAATAATATTTAAAAAAATACATACGTATTATAATAGAAAATATATAAAGAAACAACATTTATTTATTTTATTTTTTATTTATAAAATACTATATATATATATATCAGTAATGGAGACATTTACATGGAGTATATACATTAGATCATCATACTAGGCGGCTGCCTGTTTCATGGCGACCAATGGAGTGTAGTTACTTTGTTTGAAGTCTAGTGTAAACATACGGATTTAGTATTAACACGCTAACAATTGGAAAAATTATAAAAGAAAGTAGAAGAAAGGAGAAAAAGACATGCGTAATATCATAAAAATATACGTACATTTTTTTTTAAATATATGTGCAAGCAAGCACACATGTGCAAATTGGTGCATACATACATATACACGCAAATACATATATGTACGCATATACTCGTATACATATATATACGTATAAATGTATACACATATACACACACTCCTACGCATATATACATATACACACACACACATACACACACACATACGCATGAACATACACATATATGCCCACACAGGTAAACAATATATACACCTCTATCTGAATACGAAACATAATTTGACCCTTTTATCCCGATTTAAATAGTTTCAAATAACGAAATGAAAAAAAAAACCGTACTAAAGCATGCTTATACTGTAACATTGATGTATCAAATATGTTAACAACATCGAAGTATTTGTTCCCCAGATGTTCCAGAATCTATCGCATAGGGGAATAATATTGCGACGCTGAAATGTCACAATAAAATGGTCGCTACTGTCTTGTCCTACTTACTAGGTATATGAAAATATGATTTATTAAATGGTTACCGTTTTACAAAATACAGAAAGGTATTCACTTGTGACCGGTCAGTGGCTGAGTTGGCATACCGTCTGCGTCTCATCCAGGCGTCGTGAGTTCAATTCCTTGGCTGGCTAAGTCCTCCATTACCACACGAGCAACGTCTTCCGCTTACTGTGATGGTAGTAGGAGATTTTCAAATATTGT
>JAHDVE020005984.1:0-48303 GCA_022606495.2 Halesus radiatus | reverse complement strand
ACGGACACCCCTGCTAAGTCACCAAACTTAGCAAACGACTTGGGGTGATCTACGGTATAGGTGATGCTTATCCATTAAATCCCGTGGCAGCGGTACCTACACCCGCCTTTCAAATTTAATTTCCCAGGATGAAAGCAGTTGGGACTCTTGTGCAGTTGGGACTCTTGTGCGGTATTCACATAGAAAAATCATCCATCATTTCATACATACTCTACTGTTAAGACATGTACAAATCTCACCCGGATGAACCTGGGCACCCCTGCTGAGTCACCAAACATAGCGAACCACTTGATGTGATTTATGGCAGAGGTGTTGGTTATCCATTAAATAGTTCCTGGGTGGCAGTGCCTACACCTGCCTCCGAAATTGAATCTCCCAAGTTAGAAGCAGTTGGGACTCTTGTGCGGTATTTGCAAAAAAATCGTCGAGGTAGTGTTATCCAACGAATCGTTCCGGGGCGGCGGTACCCATACTCGCTAAGAACCAGATATACCAGTTGATAAGCAAAGCACTCTGATTTAAATCGTATCAACAAATGAGCACGGTTAAGGACCACGTGCACGCCTTCGATAAACAAAGCGTCCTGATTGGTTCATTCAAATCGGATCAACAAAGGGAAAAGTGTAAAATGTATATGTGATGGAAAAATGGGCGTGGTTTACAGCAAAATCTATGTGACGAAAGTTGATCTTTTGGATCAACGTTTATATGCCTGTTTTGGTATTGGATCAACAAATTAGGGTGGATCAACAAATTCCTCCGGATCAACAAATTCCTGGCGTACCGTCGCGTCTGATCAACATAGTACGAGAGGGGATCTCTATATATATATATATATATATATGATGATATATATATGTATGATATATACTATATATATATATATATAATCATCTCTTCCCGTAGTATGTTGATCTAGTAAGATTTGCATGACCTTTGTTGATCTACCTTTAACACCGTTTATCTTGGCTCCAGTGGAATACATCTGCACGAGTTGGCAACAGTGCCTTAATCATTACCAAGGTTGTCAGTTTGCAACTGACCCCAGTCGGTATGTTCGTCATCAAAATATAAGAAATTTGCTCCAGTTTAACGGTTATTTTTTATTCATTTACTCTCCTTTAATTGCTCCGTTTGATGTATTCTCAGTTTCTAGATACAAGTTGATCTATAAATGAATGTGTATTCAGTTTCTAGATACAAGTTGATCATATATGTTTTATTAATTTATTCTCCTTTCGTTGCTCCGTCTGGTGTATTCTCAGTTTCTAGATACAAGTTGATCTAGAAATTAATTTGTATGTAGGTACAATGAAGATTTTGAACGTGGGTTGGGCCGGGGCCGGTGGGCAGGGGAGGGAGGGGGGGGGGGTTTCTCACTGATGATAAGGAAAGATATGTAACATAAAACGTATATATTTATTTTGAATCTATATACTGTTCTTTCGTTAGTCAAGTTGACAAGAATGTGCACGGGTTTTTTTCTCTTTCTAACACATTGACAAGTTATTTGAAAGAAGAGAGAGATTATCTAGACTCTCTATCTCGCTCGTTACAAGCTGTGGATTGTAGGATTCCTCTAATTAGACATAACAACGGTTTTCAAAAATGCCCAGATATGTGATAAACTCAGAGAATTCAGTAGTTTTGTCGAACTTTATGAGTTTTTTTTTTAAATATTTGAATAAATCAACAAAATAACATGACCGTTTTTCACATTTTTATGCATTCCTAGAGATTTTCGGTGACTTCGCTAGGGAGTTTTGATTTTTTGACCTGTCGAGACTATTGTTTTTCTTCCTCGAAAAATGGATGAAAATGGTATTTAATAATGTGCAGATTATAATCGATTGTGCGTGCTTCAATTCGCGGCAATAAAATGAATAATTTAAATTAGCATACAGGTGATATTTACTTCTATATTGGAAACTAAATGGAATTGGAATAAGCAGGTTTTTTAAGTTTCACCATATTTTGACTTGAATCATTTACGTGAACAACCAAAAAGAGTTTTTCTCCATGAAATGGCAATCAAGGTTAATTTTTCAAGTATAGTGGAATGTCGCATGTTTGCAAATATTGCCCTCAATTGAGCTAGATTAGAAATTTTATATTTTTGATAATGTTCATAAAACTATAAAATAAGCTGTCATCAACGGCATCAAACATATCTACGTGAAAGAAATAATGTTGTAATGAATGACCTAACAATAATTATAGTATTTTCTCTTGCATTCTCTTAGAGCGCCCTTGAGGTGATTTTTCACAAAAACGGAAATTATTATTATTATTACTGTTATTATCTTATACCCCAGAGATAATACTACAATTTATAATTACGTAGGTATAGGTAAATTATGTTTCGTAAACTAACTTAATATATACAACTGTGTTAAAAATTTTGAAGATCTGGAAATATTGAAAGGCTGATTAAAGCGTACACTTAGATGGCTTGGGTATGTAGAGTGGATGAAAGAAAAAGGCATTGTAAGTGTAATATATGACGTGAAATTAAATGATAGACTTAGTGGAGGTTGCCAAGTTGAGGATGTCATGGCACGATCGAGTGAACTAAATACTTGAGTCGTGCTATGTCAAGAGTCTGAATAACAGAAGAGAATGTATGAGACGATGTATTTAATATGAATGAAGCAAGAAGTGTGTGCCAAGATCGAGTTGTTCGGCGGTTCGTCCTTTCCGCCCACCCCTTTGGGGACATGGCGTGATTGCTAGTTAGCCCTTTCTCAATCAATTTAATTTCTTAAAAAAAAAAAAATTACCATGTGTGTAGTGGAATTATTAGCAAATTTTTGGTATATTGAAATTTGTTTTTTTACTAATTGTTTAGGAAATATTCAATGTCATTTTAAAATTACTGTGGCTCTGACTAGTAAATAATTAATTAGTATGTAGACAAATAAAACATTTTTGTTACCTTATAAACTATTTTTATTTACATATTCATAGAGAAACTTTGGGACGATAAAACCATATTTAATATATAGTTTTTGCTTAGAATTTACTTGTACTATATAAGAACCTACATTATTCTTTAAATAAAAATGACAAAACACATGAAATAATAATAAGTACATTATGTGTTTTACGGTAGTGGAGATGTCGAATCACAGAATTCCAAAAGGAGCGAACATCGGTTTTTGTTTATGATATAAAGTGTGCATACAGCGCATCTAACCCAACGAAAAAAAAATAGTGTTGCTAGGGAAAGATCATTAAATCATTTAAAAAAAACCGCAAATGAATATGGTTAGTAGTTACTTTGTAAATAATTCTCAAAGTTCGTCTATTTTTAAAATTACTCTGGGTGAGAAAGGGTTAGATAAACGTAAATCAATCTTATAAGTATGTACTTAAAAAAAAGTATTTTTATTTAAATTATGTTGTTTTTAGGCTGTTATCAACTTGTAATTCTAATCATTACGATTATTCCTGCATTGGAGTTTCCCTTTTTTAATATTTTTTATAATGTTTCTGAAGCCGTACAATCAAAATTGTGTACAAAATAATAAAAAAATAGGTAAAGTTAGTTAAACGATACTTAACTAACTTATATTCATGTGAGCAGCGCACTAGGGTCCGCACAACTGCTCCTAACCTTCTGGAGCAAGTGAGACTATGTCATGCCAAATTGGGGTATGTTGTGAAGCTGATGGCAGAGGGGATGAGAAGGAGATGGGCTAGAGGAAGGTGGGGAAGTGCCTGGCTATTCATATCTGGTCACAAAATACGGCATTAGCCATTTCTAGCATTTTTTATAAAAAAATCATCTATCGTACAGTGCTCAAACAATTAATTTATAATAAACTATTTTTATCAAAAATAACAATTAATTACTATGAATAGCTAAAATCAGAAATTTCCGCCATCAGACCATTAGGTGAGCGGTTAAGTCGGTCGCCAAAATTATTGTTTAATTACGGTGGTTACAGTTCAAATCCAACTTGTACCGATTTTATTAATGTTTTCTTTTTAAATATTTTTCCACGGTTTTAATTATATTATAAAATTTTGTAAAACGGTTTATCGCCAACATTATTTAATAATAATTTCTTTAAATATACATTTTTTTAATATGTTTTTCCCGGTTTTATTTTTATTATAGATTTTAGTAAAACTTTTTCATCGTTTGAACATTAAATAATGAAAACAAATAATAGGGTACCTAATTAACTTTTATTCATGTGAGCACCGCTCAAGCAAGTAAGACAATTGTACCCCAAAATTGGGTATTTTGTGAGGCTGTTGGTAGAGGGAATGGAAATAAGATGGGTAGAGGAAGGTGCGGAAGTACCTGGTTATTTAGATCTGGTCACAAAACACGGCAAAAGCCATTTAAGCAATTTTATTTGATTAACTTTTATTATTTCACAACTTAGTCAATTAACACAACATATGCCTTAGTCCCACTGGCTCAAATTTTTTTTATACATTAAGTCCACACATAGGCAAGGCTTATATCATCTTTGGGGATGCTGTGTGGAAGGTGTTTTTAGGGAAAGGAAGGAAGTTCAGGGCAAGAAAGAGGTATGAGGGGTTGGTTGGAATGTGGGGGTCAGTGCGTCCAGGAGTGACGTATGAATCCATCCAACCCACTGCGGTACAAGGCAATGATGGGTCGAAAGAGTCTGGCTGTGGAGACCAAACCTCACCTCATGAACTTGGGCACCCTTGCGAAGTCACCAAACGTAACGAATCACTTGGGGTGACCTACAGCAGAGGTGTTGGTTATCCATTAAATGATTCAATTTCCTAAGTTGTAAGCAGTTGGGACTCTTGTGCAGTATACGCATAGAAAAATCATACAGTATTTCATACATGCTTAATTGTTTAGAGGAACGGCTGCGCGGTCTGTTTCATACAAAATTAATTTTGGACTTTTTTCATCAAAAAGTATAGTTCATATCTAGTACGTGTTAGAAGTAATATTTTTGTTTTTGTTTTACGTTATGAAATAGAGCCCATTAAAGGAATTGATTTTTTGCGATTTTAGAGGCACTTTAACAATTATTTGTGGTCTAGCGGTGATTAAAAACAAAAGTTTTGGCCCATGTTCTTAAAATACACAGAAATATAATATTAAAAAAAAAGAAAATGTTTAAAATAAGCATTATGGTAGACATTACATTGAATTAAAACCGACCAATTTACGTTGGATAACAAAGTTGTCGTACATGATTTAAAATATCGACCCGAAAAAACGTTTTTGTAAACGTATTGTTTTTATAATTTTATTTACGTAATCATATTTACATAGCAAATATAATAAGTTTAAAAAAATACAATAAACCCGCTAATAAGTTGCCTCTAAAATTGTGAAAATCGATTTTTTCTCATGGCATATACTTCATAATTTAAAAAATAAATAAATAAAATACTTCTCATCATTACTAGATATTCACTAAACCTTTAATTAAATACATACATCATTCAGTTTGGATGGTTATTTTGGCCTTAAATCCAAAATTAAGTTATGTATAAAACAGGCAGCGTAGCCGTTCCTCTTAAGACTTGGAAAAACCTCACCCCACATAAACCTGGACATACAACGTAGCGAACCACTTGGGGTGACCTATGGTAGAGGGGTTGCTTATCCATTAAATCCGGGCGGTACCTACACCTGCCTCCCAAATTAAATCTCCCAGGTTGAAGGCAGTGGGGAATCTTGTGCGGTTGGAAACTCTTATGCGGTATTCATATACAAATTCATTTATCATTTCATACATAATCTACTGTTAACACCTGGACAAATCTCACCCCCATGAACCCAGTTAAACCCTGTTAATTCACAAAACTAATCTAACCACTTGGTGAGACCTATGACGGAGGTGTGGTTATCCATTAAATGTTTCCCGGGGCAGCGGTACCTACACCTGCCTCCAAGATCGAATCTACCAGGTTGAAAGCAGTTGGGACTCTTGTGCAGTTGGGACTCTTGTGCTTTTGGGACTTTTGTGCGGAATTCTCATAGAAAAATCATATATCATTTTATACAAACTCTACTGTTAAGACGTGCACAAACTTAACCCCCATGAACCCGGGCACCCCTGCTAATTCACCAAACGAATCTAACCACTTGGTGAGACCTATGACTGAGGTGTGGTTATCCATTTAATGGTTCCTGGGGCAGCGGTACCTACACCTGCCTCCTAGATCGAATCTACCAGGTTGAAAGCAGTTGGGACTCTTGTGCAGTTGGGACTCTTGTGCATTTTGGACTTTTGTGCGGAATTCTCATAGAAAAATCATATATATCATTTCATACAAACTCTACTGTTAAGACGTGCACAAACTTAACCCCCATGAACCCCGGCACCCCTGCTAAGTCACCAAACTTAGTGAATCAATTGGGGTAACCTATGGTAGAGGTGATGCTTATCCATTAAATCCCGGGGCGGTGGTACCTACACCCGCCTTTCAAATTGAATTTCCCAGGTTGAAAGCAGTTGGGAATCTTATGCGGTTGGGACTCATGTGCGATTGGGACTGTTGTGCTGTATTCACATAGAAAAATCATACATCATTTCATAAATACTCTACTGTTAAGACCCTAACAAACCTCACCCCCCATGAACCCGAACACCCCTGCTAAGTCACCAAACATAGTGAACCACTTAGTGACCTATGGCAGATGTGTTGGTCATCCATTATATGATTCCCGGGTGGCGGCGCCCACACCTGCTTCTAAAATTCAATCTCCCTGGTTAGAAGCAGTTGGGACTCTTGTGCGATATTCACATTGATAAAGCATACATCATTTCATACATACTCTATTGTTAAGACCTGAAAAAACCTCACCCGCATGAACCCGGCACCCCTGCTAAGTCACTAAATGTAACGAACCACTTGAGGTGACCTATAGCAGAGGTGTTCGTTATCCATTAAATGGTTCCCGGGTGGCGGTGTCTACACCTGCCTCCGAAATTGAATCTCCCAAGTTAGAAGCAGTTGGGACTCTTGTGCGTTATTCGCAAAAAAATCCTCGAGGCAGTGTTTATCCAATGAATCGTTCTCGGGCGGCGGTACCTATACTCGATAAGAACCAGTTGATAATGGTTCATTCAAATCGAATCAACAAAGGGAAAAAGTGTAATATGTATATGTGATGGAAAAATGGGCGTGGTTTACAGCAAAATCTAAATGACGAAAGTTGATCTTTTGGATCAACAATATATATATATATATATATAATCACCTCTTCCCGTACTATGTTGATCTAGTAAGATTTACATGACCTTTGTTGATCTACTTTTAACACCGTTTATCTTGGCTCCGGTGGGACACATCTGCACGAGTTGGCAACAGTGCCTTAATCATTACCAAGGTTGTTAGTTTGCAACTGACCCCAGTCGGTATGTTCGTCATCAAAATATAAGAAATTTGCTCCAGTTTAACGGTTATTTTTTATTCATTTACTCTCCTTTCGTTGCTCCGATTGATGTATTCGCAGTTTCTAGATACAAGTTGATCTAAAATGAATGTGTATTCAGTTTCTAGATACAAGTTGATCATATATGTTTTATTAATTTATTCTCCTTTCGTTGCTCCGTTTGATGTATTCCCAGTTTCTAGATACAAGTTGATAGGTTTTTTTTACTAATTTATTCTCCTTTCGTTGCTCCGTTTGATGTATTCTCAGTTTCTAGACACAAGTTGATCTAGAAATGAATGTGTATTCAGTTTCTAGATACAGGTTGATCCAGAAATGAATATGTATGTAGGTACAACGAAGATTTTGAACGTGGTTTGGGCCGGGCGGGGAGAAGGGGGGGGGGTCATCACATGGAAAGAGAACGCAAATCTACGAATTCTCTCAGTCCCACATTCAAGCCGCCAGCGTTTCTCGGCGTTGAGCAAATAACCGTTGTTCAGAAATTGAACTCTACTTTATAAGGGAATTCCCTAAAATCCACGGTAGTCGCCCGCTTGTAGCGGGCGAGATGGTGTGGAGCGATACAATAATTATGAGGTCTCTCTTCTTTCAAATAGTGTGTGTATACGTTGGAAAGACTATACACATTTTTGTCAACTTGAGCAACGAAAGAACAGTTTGTAAGGTGGTAGAAAATTGTTAAAATTCAGATATTTTATAATATTCTATAAAGGGGACGGTATAAATACAATAAAAGTTAGGAATTAAATGTTATATTCACTAAAACACTTAACAATTGGAATTTATATTAATTAGTGCAATTAATATTAATTATTAGAATTACAAATTGTCAGCATAAGAAACTTATTTTTATTTTTATAAATTTCATTTCTATTTGGTATTTATATTCCAATAAGGTACCTACTTATTAGTGTGAGTTCCTCTCCATTCACAAGTGAATGCTTTTGATAAAAAGAGTTAAAAAAAAGTTATGGGATTGTTGTAAGTAGGAAACATATTTTTTCTATACCTACGTAATTATTTTTTTTAGTATTATATTGGGTTAAACTATAAGCTTTTTTTAATGTAAGAGAAAATAGTACAATTAATCGCTCATTAGAAGGTTGTTTCTTTCGCGTAAAAAATATGTTTGATATCGCCGATAAAACATAGTTTGAATTTTATTTAAAACTAGATTATTTCTAGCCTAACTCAATAAAAGAGATATTTATGATTAGAAAGGTTCATATTATTATTCCGTTCGTTTGTTTCCGCAACAAAAATTTTCAAAATTTCCGTTCAAATTTGCATTATCTAAGTTTTATGTAAGTAGGTATTATTCCACGCCGTCATTACGATGTGATTTTTTTGTTTAATGTTTCATTTGAGATTTGTTAATATTTTTTTCATTCAGCTAATAAATTACATTAAGCCTTCAAAGGAGATCAAATTAATTTGTCTCCTCATTGATGAAGTTAATTGTTAAGTGTGTGCCAAGACAGAATTGTGTGGCGGTCTTTTCTCTCTGCCTAACCCTGCAGTAACGGCATGATGATTAGTTAGTTATATGTGGTAATAATTTTGTAAAAATTTATTACTTTAATTTTTTTATTATTATTTAAATTGGAGTATGTTGTGCGGCTGATGGCAGAAGAGATGAGAAGGAGATTGGTTAGAGGAAGATGGGGAAGTACCTGGTTATTCAGATCTGGTCACCAAAAACGGCGTAAGCCATTTCAAGCAATTTTTATACAAAATCATATATCGTACAGTCCTCAAACAATAAATTTATAATAAACGATTTTTCACAAAAATAACAATTAATCACTATAAATAGCTAAAATTAGCAATTTCCACCACCAGACAACTAGGTGAGCGGTTACGTCGGTCACCAAATTATTGATTAGTTACGGTGGTTACAGGTCAAATTCAACTTGTGCCGATTTTATTATTTTTTCTTTTTAAATATTTTTCCACGTTTTTTTTCTATTATAAATTTTAGTAAAACGGTTTATCGCCAACATTATTTAATAATCATTTTTTTAAAACTTATTTTAAAAAATATATTTTGCACGGTTTTATTTTTATTATAAATTTTAGTAAAACTGTTTCATCGTTTGAACATTAAATAATGAAAACAAATTATAGCGTACCTAACTCACTTTTATTCATGTGAGCACCGCTCGAGCAAGTAAGACTTTTGTACCCCAAAATGGGGTATGTTGTTAGGCTGATGGGTAGAGGAAGGTGAGGAAGTACCTGGCTATTCATATCTGGTCAAACACGGCAAAAGCCATTTAAGCAATTTCATTTGATTAATTTGTGTTATTTTACAATTTAGTCAATTAACACAACATACATACTGGCTCCAGATTTTTTTTACTTTAAGTCCACATATATGCAAGGCCAATATCATATTTGGGGATGCTGTGTGGAAGGTATTTTAAGGGAAAGGAAGGAAGTTCAGGGCAAGAAAAAGGTATGAGGGGTGAGTACGAATCTGGGGGTCAGTGCGTCCAGGAGTGACGTATGAATCCATCCATCCCACTGTCACTGGTACTAGGCAATGATGGGTCGAAAGAGTCTGGTTGGGGAGGCCAAACCTCACCCCATAAACTTGAGCACCCTTGCGAAATCACCAAACTTAGCGAATCACTTGGGGTGACCTATAGCAGAGGTGTTGGTTATCCATTAAATGATTCCCGGGGTGGCGGTACCTACACCCGTCTCCTAAATTCAATTTCCTAAGTTGCAAACAGTTGGGACTCTTGTGCAGTATACGCATAGAAAAATCATACAGCATTTCATACATACTTGATTGTTAAGAGAAACGGCTGCGCGGCCTGTTTCAAACAAAATTTAATTTTGGATTTGAGGCCAAAATACTCACCTAAGACTAATGATATTTTTTTAATCAAAAAGTATAGTAAATATCTAGTATGTATATCTATATCGTATTAAAAGTAATTTATCCATTTTTTCTATTACGTTATGAAATAGAGGCCCTTAAACGAATTGATTTTTTGCGTTTTTAGATGCACCTTTAACAATTATTTGGGGCTAGCGGTGATTTAAAAAAAAGTTTTGGCCCATCTACTTAAAATACTCTGAAATATAATATTAAAAAAAATATATTTTCAAAATAAGCATTATGGTGGACTTTAAATTAAATTAAAAACGATCAAATTGAATCTCCCAGGTTGAAGGGAGTTGGGACTCTTGTGCGGTTGGCACTTTTGTGTGGAATTCTCATAGAAAAATCATATATCATTTCATGCAAACTCTACTATTAACACCTGGACAAATCTCACCTCCATGAACCCGGACACCTCTGCTAATCCACCAAACGAATCTAACCACTTGGTGAGACCTATGAAAGAGGTGTTGGTTATCCATCAAATGGTTCCCTGGGCAGCGGTACCTACACCTACCTCCTAGATCGAATCTACCAGGTTGAAAGCAGTTGGGACTCTTGTGCGGTTGGGACTCTTGTGCAATTGGGACTTTTGTGCGGAATTCTCATAGAAAAATCAAATATCATTTCACACAAACTCTACTGTTAAGACGTGCACAAACTTAACCCCCATGAACCCGGTACCCCTGCTAATTCACCAAACGAATCTAACCACTTGGTGAGACCTATGACAGAGGTGTGGTTATCCATTAAATGGTTCCCTTGGCAGCGGTACCTACACCTGCCTCCTAGATCGAATATACCAGGTTTAAAGCAGTTGGGACTCTTGTGCAGTTGCGACTCTTGTGCAGTTGGGACTCTTGTGCAGTTGGGACTTTTGTGCGGAATTCTCATTGGAAAATCATATATCATTTCATACAAACTCTACTGTTACGACATGCACAAACTTAACCCCCATGAACCCGAGCACCCCTGCTAAGGCACCAAACATAGCGAACCACTTGATGTGATTTATGGCAGAGGTGTTGGTTGTCCATTAAATGATTCCCGGGGCAGCGGTACCTACACCTGCCTCCCTAATCAAATCTACCAGGTTAAAAGCAGTTGGGACTCTTGTGCAGTTGGGACTCTTGTGCAGTTGGGGCTTTTGTGCGGAATTCTCATTGGAAAATCATATATCATTTCATACAAACTCTACTGTTAAGACGTGCACAAACTTAACCCCCCATGAACCCGAGCACCCCTGCTAAGGCTTTATTATTGTGACAGCTGTTTCTGCGTTCAAAGCCATTTTCAAACTGCGGTTAATCCACATTGTGACGACTTATTTAAATGATTTTATCTACTCCCCCCCCCTTTCTAATTTGTACGAGTTTAAAAAATAATGATTCTTTATTGGTTATTATAGGGTTACTTAATATTTATTTTTTTTAGTTAATGTAATTTATTAAGAATATATTTCACAGAAAATCTATAAAAATGTATGGAAAAACCCAATTCCGCCAAAGCGGGCCACTAGGGGCGCTAGTGTAGCATGCTACCATCTCAATGTATGGGAATTGTCAGGAGCTGGAGGTATCGTCATGTTTAGAGTATTTTGTGTTACCAAAGCATCAGATATGTTTTATCACTGTAACTATTAATTCAGGTGTGGAAGCGTTAAATCAGCGAAACCTTCCGATATATCTACTTATTATTATTATGATTGTATAGCATACGGCCATACTTACAGATTTAAAAGCAATCATCTATTGCAAAAACTGTACTGAAGGTGCGTAAACAAATTTTGGAATCGACCTTATTATAGTATGTATGCATGTACGAGTATACATATATATGGTAGGTTGCCATGGGCTACAAGTAAGATGTCTTTCGCTACTGTATTCATGTAATTAATTAGTCAAAATATGTAGTGACTGATTTATTTAAAGTATTGGATAATGCAATTATATTGCATACGTGACATATTTTTAACTACTTTGAGCAATTTGTTGTCGGCACATTTCTGTTCGGAAAGCGGTGACACTAGAGAGTGCTTCAGTGCCTCTCGTAAGACTGATACTTAATTTTTTTCTAGGCTTATAAAAAGACGCACCAAAAAATGCCCTGTTAAACGAAAGGCCAAGGTGTGTTCTACTTGCAGTATTTAATTAAATCATCTATGACATTTTTAGGCCATCAAATTCTTAAACCGAAATCACATGATTTGCATTACTTCCCATTGCATCACTTTAAAGTTGAACATATTTACAAATATATTATCCATGGTCTCTATGACCAGACAGACGGCCTCTATGTTCGTGAGGTAAGGCTCTCGACTACAAATCCAAAGGCCGCGTGTTCAAATCCCGGCATGCGCAAGTAAATTTCATTTAATTAATTTATGCTGTTTCACAATTAATTCATTTAAAAATAATATATAGTATATTTGCGCACGTTCCAGAGTGGAAGATACTCTCAGTATCGCCCTGGTGAAAGACCACCATTCAGAATTGAAACGTTGCTCGAAATGGCTTTTATCCGTGTTTGGTGACCAGATCTGAATAGCCTGGTATTTCCCCACCTTCCTCTTCCCCCTCTTCTTTCCCTCCCCATTACCTTCAGTCTCACAACATTGCCCAATTGGGGATGCCATCTCACTGGCTCCAAAACGGTTGGGAGCAGTTGGAGCTCTTGTGCGATATTCATATTAAAAAAATCCGTTGGATCAAATTATAATATTATAATCGATTTTAAAATAAGTAAATACATATTTTTCATTGTTGATAATGTTATAATGGACATAAGAGCGAGGAACTGGCATATAATTTTAATTGTATATTCATTGGAAAATTACGTTCTAGTTTTTTAGTTAGGCGGGTTAATTGACTTTAGCCTATCTAACTTTTGTCTTTTCCTTACAGGTATAAATAAATTTAACATCTCTATCCTAATCTAACGAGTATTGATTATGTGTGCTTCATTATTTGATAATTAACTTTTATCTTTCGCCCAGCTGGAAAAGTGTTCTTTTATGCGGTTTTTGAATGCTCTACCAGTTTGACCAATGTAATAAGACGGGCAGTTAGAACAGTTAACTTTAGTAAGCGCCTGAGTTTTCTAGTTCTTCTCTTTTGTCTTTAATGTTAGTTAAGATTTTACCTAAATAAGTAATATTATAAAACTTTTATCTTTCGCCCAGTTGGAAAAGTGTTCTTTTATGCGGTTTTTGAATGCTCTACCAGTTTGACCAATGTAATAAGACGGGCAGTTAGAACAGTTAACTTTAGTAAGCGCCTGAGTTTTCTAGTTCTTCTCTTTTGTCTTTAATGTTAGTTAAGATTTTACCTAAATAAGTAATATTATAAAACTTTTATCTTTCGCCCAGTTGGAAAAGTGTTCTTTTATGCGGTTTTTGAATGCTCTACCAGTTTGACCAATGTAATAAGACGGGCAGTTAGAACAGTTAACTTTAGTAAGCGCCTGAGTTTTCTAGTTCTTCTCTTTTGTCTTTAATGTTAGTTAAGATTTTACCTAAATAAGTAATATTATAAAACTTTTATCTTTCGCCCAGTTGGAAAAGTGTTCTTTTATGCGGTTTTTGAATGCTCTACCAGTTTGACCAATGTAATAAGACGGGCAGTTAGAACAGTTAACTTTAGTAAGCGCCTGAGTTTTCTAGTTCTTCTCTTTTGTCTTTAATGTTAGTTAAGATTTTACCTAAATAAGTAATATTATAAAACTTTTATCTTTCGCCCAGTTGGAAAAGTGTTCTTTTATGCGGTTTTTGAATGCTCTACCAGTTTGACCAATGTAATAAGACGGGCAGTTAGAACAGTTAACTTTAGTAAGCGCCTGAGTTTTCTAGTTCTTCTCTTTTGTCTTTAATGTTAGTTAAGATTTTACCTAAATAATTAATATTATAAAATGCTTCTACATTTATCGTTATTGGTTAGTCTAGAAACTTTTGTGGATATTTCTCCACAACGATAACAATAAAATGAAAATATTCCCTAAAAAACTTGGAAATAAGTCGATAAAACATTTACAGGTATGGTATATCCATAATGATGGTAATAACAAAATACGTGGAAATTCAGTTGTGAAACACGTCATAGACGAGAAAACCTTAAAGAAAACTCATAATACGTTCAGAATTCGCCAACCTTTCATTATGTAAACGCATTTTAAAATCATCTTTCTAAAAAGACATTTTTACAGATTTTAAAACCAGATATGTATTTAACGTTATAATATTAATATAAAGATAATATCTTAAACCACACAGCACGTGAAATCAGGATATAGCAACATTGATAATCATTGTTTGCCACCCCTAATACCCAAAAATTGTACCAGTCCGAAGATGGCCGTGATAGGCTGAAACCAGTCAGGTCAAAAAATAAAAACTGTAACTTATTACTACATTTCTCATAAAACGCATCAACAAAACGCTGTAGTAGACATTTTCCAAGGCCAAACTAATAAAAGCTATCGGTTTTATCAACATATAATATTAAAGAACGTAAAAATTTTTTTTTATTTAAAATAGACAAACAATTTCAACGCACATGTACCTCAATTAATAATTTATTATTATGTTTTGCAAATTCAAATGTACCTAATGTAAATGTAAATAATTTTTTTTAAAGAAATTGTCGCGATACCTTTCGTATTTTGTAAATCTGAACGGAAAACGTTAAATATTTGATCATAGCAAATCTCCGCAACTCCGAACGATTGCTATTAAATAATAAATATCCATATCTCTTCTGTTACTTACATGTTTTCAGAAAAGAATTTTGGAAGTTTACTCTTACTTATAAAACGAAATCCATAAAAATATCAAACAGCGCTACAGAAAAAAGCGCCGAAGGCGAGAAGTTCTCTAGGTTCAAGCTCAACCCATTAAATGGTGTTTATTTTTAACGTTCGAAAAAAGAGATTCCAAAAAAAATTAGTCAAGAAATCCTTTGAATTTTTATAAAACTAAATCCTTTAAAATGCATCACGACCAGAGCCAAAAAACCACTAAAAAGTTTTCTACATCGAAGGTCAAACCACGAAATTCTACAGTTTTAAGAATGATATTCCATATATATATAATGTTAAAAAAGCTTGTTAATTTAAGCGGTTGATTCAAAACTTTGAGCCAGATTAAATTTTGCCTTTAAAACCTTTTGCAAAACAAAACAGAAACGGTAGATTTTTTTTACGGCAAACGTACGAAAAGGTTCGCGGGCTGCGTAAAATTGGCTATAGGGCTGCATCCCGCAGGCTGCAGGTTATGCGTCGCTGGTTTAACAGTACACGCAAAACTAAAAAATATATCACTGAAATTTTATTATTCGACCTTGTATTTATACTCGTACACGATTCATCCGAACAAAGAAATGATACATTTTCATATTTATACGGAATTTACGACAAAACAAGTCAAAGTGCAATGTGCCAATTGTATGTTGTTATTGACTAATCTACATTCATGAGTGTGTCAAAAAAATATTTGAAACGTTTGTAAATGTGTTATAAATATATTAATGTGCTTACAATAGTTTACGGTTTTTTTAAGAACTATATTTCGATTTAATTATTCTAATATGAATTAGAAATTTAAATAATTAGAATGCAATACAGTTCATATTTATTGCGGAAGTAAATTGAATGCAAGGATGTCTAAGAAAGTCATCAAATACTTTATACCGAACAAGCCAAGGGACAGAATACAGAATACAGAATACAGAATACAGAATACAGAATACAGAATGGTAGACGGGAATGTGTGAATTACTGTGAATGTGCATCGAATGAATCAAGAAGTGTTTACCAGCTCTAATCTTGTTGCGTTAAATCAACTCTGCCTATCCCTGCAGTAAATTACCTGATCGATTATTCGCAGTTAGTCTTGAAAATGCATTATTTACCAAAATAATTTTAAAATTACGCATTTATAAATACAACTTCTTGGAATGTTGTATAATTTTTACTTGGCAGTAAATCCAATGGTCTTAAAACGTGTTATTTAAAATGTTTAAAAGTTTTGACTTCTCAATTCATATAAATCATGTCGCTTTTGGCAACCGGCTTTCGTGGTAACATTGTTTTGTAAAATAATTTATACACTTATACACTCCGATTTAATAAGGGATTCCATAAAAACAATTAGGACCGTTCTGATTGGGATAAATTGGTAACCGTCAGCGTTTTAGGAGGAACAGCTGCGCTGCCTGTTTCGTACATAAATTAATTTTGGATTTGAGGCCAAAATACCAATCCAAACTGAATGATTTCTTTTAAATTAAAGGGTTAGTAAATATCTAGTGAGTATGAGAAGTATTTTATTTATTTTTGTTTTAAATTATGAAGTATACGCCATGAAAAAAAATCATTTTTCATAATTTTAGAGGCAACTTAGAAAATTATTTGCGGGTTTATCGTATTTAATTTTTTTATCATATTTGCTATGTCAATATGATTACGTTGTTATGTAACGAAAGGATGGCCCCGAGATGAGTTCTAGCTACTCGTCTTAACAAATAAGCTAGGCAAGCAATAATATCATTTCCCTCCATAAATTAACCAATCAGGCGATTCTAGCGCCCAACTTAAACCAATCAGATCATAAATTAACAAAGCAGGAGCAAGTGACGCGAGCGCCCACGGCGGCTTGGGGCCGCTCCTTGCTGCCCTTGAGACGCACCTTTCCGCCTGGAGCTCGAAGAGATTACTGCGTCTCTGAAAAAGAGGCGGTTATTTTGTGATACTAGTTTATTACGGCCAAGTACTATGCATGCGGATTGAAACCCGAAGCTAGACGTGCCACTTGATGCCAAAGCACTCAACATGGTGCCTTACCAATTAAAAAACCAATTAAATTCAGTGCAGAGATGTCCAGCCCTGGTGTCATTGCCAACAAACTCTCGCCATCCGACCAGATCGCCTCATGTAAGCTGATTTTCCATCTTCCCTTATTGTGTTGTTCAAGACCGTGTTACATTTGCATTACCCGGTTAGAGATTCGAATCAGAAAGAGAGAAATTTTACAATAGAATCATATCTAGATAAGGACCTTTTTACTAACTACTCGATTGTACTTAACCTCCAATGTTTGTCAGACCGTACAATAAACTCTGAGTATGAAAGCACTTCTCTGTAATCATTTAACGTGGAATTAGAAACGCCCTCGACCCAATTATAAGATTGCGATCGATCCACGACCCTTGAAAGATGAGAAGCTAATGTCCCTGCCGATCTGAGCTAAGCTAATATCCGGAACAGACTTCACATCTAAGAGGCCATCTCCAGGGTAAGTTCTGTCGATGTAATTGTCCCCCATAACTTCCCCTTGTAACCTAACCTTTCCCATCCCCATCCCTTTGTCTGTCCTTTTTATAAACGTCACCCAACGTGGCTTTCCTTTCTATAACAACGTAAATAAAAATATAAAAACAAAACATAAAAAAAACTTTTTTCGGATCGACGTTTTTAATTATGTACGGCAAATTTGTGTTCCAACTTAAAATGGTCGTTTTTAATTTAATTTTAAATCCACTATAATGCTTATTTTAATATATGTTTTTTTAAATTTATAATTTTATATTTTATTACATTTTCAAAGCAGATGGGGTAAAACTTTTTTAAATCTCCGTTAGCCCCAAAATAATTGTTAAATGTGCCTCTAAAATCGTGAAAAATCAATTTCTTCAATGGCCTATATTTCAGATTGTAAGACAAAAATATATAAATTACTTCTAACCCATACTAGAAGATATTTACTATATCTTTCGAAGGAAAAAAATATCATTGGGTTTAGGTGACCATTTTGACCTCAAATCCAACACACGAAAGCCACAAGAAACGACTGGCGGAGAAAAAATAATGGGGAATATTTTACTCCCATCTGAATGCGACTATAATTTATACATTTCAGTAAACGGAAACAATTCGCTGCATGTTTCACTTACGCACTCCGTCGCCATTAATGTCGATAAATGACATTCATCACCTGTCTTGTTTACGGAATCAAGAATATTTACAAAAATGTAATGTGAGGACTGTGAAGCAATGTTAAAGCCGGTGATTTAAAATTATACATATATTTATATTATAGATACCTGTACTAAATTACTGTGTGAATCCATTCCGCAATGTTAAGCGCAAGTCAATCATGGTTAAACCGCCACCACGGTTCTATTTTGTCGTAAGGTCTAAACAACGGTTTTGAGAAAAACGCATTTAAAGGTGTAAATCGATTATCCAATCACTGAAACATTATTAGGTACTGTTTTCCAACTCTAATCTCATAGTATTCTAGTCAAACTGTTTGAAAATGGCCTTAAACGCCGAAACAGCTGCCACAATAATAAAAACTAAAAATACTTGCACAACTTAATATTAACATTATTTAATTAAATTTAAAAAAAAATGATGTCAATTAAATATTTTAGTAAATGTAAGATACAAAATAAGAAGAAAAGCGTTTTTTTTTAATTTAGGATAATAGAATGTAAGAAACATTATGATGTGATTGAAGTACTTTTTAATTTAATCATATCAGTATAATTGAATTCCACTTTCGATGATAACTTTTTGTTGCACATCAATGACCTCTTCACATGACTCCAATCCATTGTTACGCGGATTACAGTACAGTCCATAATTGCTTTTTGTTTGACAAGTCCCCAAAGGACACAAAAACTAAAACGGCTCGGAGGGCTTTGAAGCAGAGAATGGACGGTTACCTCGAGAGGGTCTCCTCTTGGGGTAAGAATAACCTCGTTGAATTTAATGTTTCAAAGATCCAATCATGTCTGATTACGTCTAAACGGGATCGAAATGACAATCTAGTCTCCTTTAATGGAAGCAATCTTACCAACAAGCCCTCCATTGATATGCTTGGTGTAACCTTACTTAAGTGACCAGCTCAGGTATGGGGACTCCATCGAAGTCCGAGTAAAGTTAGCCTCTCAGAAGCTGGGCGTATTGTACAGAGCCCGCAGATACTTTAATAGTACACAACTTCTGACCCTGTAAGTTCTCCCCACTGTAGAATTTGGCAGCGACCTCTGGTCGGGAGTCCCAAAATATCAAAAAACGGGAACAAATGCAGAAACGGTTTGATAGATTCGCCTATCTTAACAAATGGGTTGCAATCTTTGGAGCACAGACGTCGGGTGGGAATGCTGTCCTTGTTCTACCGGTATTTTAATGGAAGATTCTCCTAGAAACTAGCGTCATTGATCCCTTCGGTGCATAGTCGGGAAACACGCCAAAAGCGCGCCCAACATTTGCACACGGTTGACATTTGTCACATGAGGACGGGTCGCTTCTACGATTCGTTCTTGTGTTCAACAGCTCGGCGGTGGAATGATTTGCCGGCCTCTGTATTTCCTCCATCCTATAATATGGGTCTCTTCAAGACCCAAGTTCACTCCCTCCTATCCTCTAAAAGACCCTCCACACAGCATCCCAAAGATGATATAGGCCTTGAGGGAAATTATTTCCCTCAGGGTTTCCTGTGTGGAGTTACTGTAAAAAATAAAAAAACTAACTAACCATCACGGCGTTTCTCCGAAAGGGTAGGCAGAGAGAATGGACCGCCACACAATTGGCACACACTCCTTGCTTTGTTCACATTCATAGATACTTTTATTTTTTATGACTCTCGTGGTTACCCGACTCAAGCATGTTAATTGTATCATGTCTTTTTTGGACATCGCCGACTTTATGAAAAGAAATTTATTTTTACAAGACCGGTTAAACCTTTTATTGGCGTAAAGAAATAGTAAGGAAAGAACAAATAAATAAGGAAGAAATAATTATAATAAAGGTACGATCAATGATTGAAAAGTAAATTACGATCAATGATTGTAAAGTAATTAAAAAAAATTATCTACCGATGGCATGTATTGATGTAAGGACAATATTTTTTCTGCAGTTAGAGCAATAAAAAAATGTGGGAAATTCTAAATAAAGACTTCTCACTTCAAAACTCCTTAGATGAAAAAAAAAAAAACATTCTACCAACGATCTCGAATCTATGTTTGGCTTGTACTTAATATTAATTATGTATATATTTTGTTTTGTACTTTAATTTGTTTATTGCAGTCCATCTCCAGTAGCATTGTAACAAATAAAACATTTTACCAACGATCTCGAATCTATGTTTGTCTTGTACTTAATATTAATTATGTATATATTTTGTTTCGTACCTTAATTGGTTTATTACAGTCCATCCCCAGTAGCATTGTAACAAATAAAACATTCTACCAACGATCTCGAATCTATGTTTGTCTTGTACTTAATATTAATTATGTATATATTTTGTTTCGTACCTTAATTGGTTTATTACAGTCCATCCCCAGTAGCATTGTAACAAATAAAACATTCTACCAACGATCTCGAATCTATGTTTGTCTTGTACTTAATATTAATTATGTATATATTTTGTTTCGTACCTTAATTGGTTTATTGCAGTCCATCCCCAGTAGCATTGTAACAAGAAAAACATTCTACCGATGATCTCGAATTTATGTTTGTCTTGTACTTAATATTAATTATGTATATATTTTGTTTCGTACCTTAATTGGTTTATTGCAGTCCATCCCCAGTAGCATTGTAACAAAAAAAAAGAATTCTTGTTTTACTAGAACTATTTAGAATAATTTAACGTTTCCGTAAGTTAACATTTTTTTTATATTTTACGTTTTTCCCACAAAAGTACCAACTACTCTTGACTGTCCGGAGCCAGTGGGAATATGGCATCCCTAATCGGTATATTTTATATTATGTGGGGTAGGATATATTGTTAAACTGACGAAGTAGAGACAATAGGCTGAAAACTTCAAAATCCTTCATCAATCGATCAATTGCACTATGGGGTTCATCTTCAAGTTCTTTGATCCGCGAGTTACCACAACAGTCTGAATCCATTTGTGGAAAGCTTTTTATGTGAATCTTCACTTGCAATTTTTTTTTATACTGTTATCTTTACTTTTTACGTGTATCTCGCATATAGAAAATTAACGAATTCCGTTTTCTAAACTGTATTTTTGTTAAAAAAATACTGAACATGGCTTTGTCTTAGATCGATATTAGATAACAACAAAAAATACAAGTGTTATTTGATGAAATGTTTATTTACTTCGAGTTTTTAAGTTTGAATCCAAATTGAATGTTACAACAAGATAGAAATAACTGTGCCTTCAGAAATTTTGTATTGGCCCAAGCATACGACAAAATAAAACGGATGAGATAAAATAGCCTGAAGACGCTTTTTATTTTTTAAAATTGTATAGATATAAAGTTAAATGGAATTAATAATATATGCGTATGCACACTGCGGTGACTAAGCTGCGTCATTCAACGCTATTTATAATATTTTTAGAGCTCAATGCTTCTCAACATTTTGTAAAATAGCCTGACTCAATGAATGCAACAATTCTGCCTTGGGCAACACCGCTCTCAATATTAACAATGGCTTTGTTTTGTAAACAAAAGCTGTAAGAAAGGGACATTTACTTAGTTGACAAATAAAAAATTGTTGAAATATTTAACTTATCTGCTGTTTGAAGTGGTATTATCCTTTGACGACGTTAATAATCATCAATAATAACGCTCATGTAGCCGCACCCCTCGCTAAACTGCGGTGTGCAAAGAGAAAGGCATTTGGTATCACTTAAAACTATTTTTAACTCCAATTATATTCGATTATAATATTATTAGATCGCATTACTCTTAGGGGTAAATTACGCGAACAAAACGATAATTTCGAGATTGAAAACTGAATCTATTAATTCTGACAATTTTTTTGGTCGATTGGACGTAATCTAAGACGTTATAGAAAGTTACTATCCTGACTTGAGAATTATTTTTCTAATCGAGAGCTAACTGTCTGCTTCAAATATGAAATATCTTACACCTTTGAAGCTACATGTTTATATTTGATGTTTGCAGTGGACATTTTTTTTTCGTATTATTGACAATATTGATGAATGTTAAGCCTTTTATTTGAAAATTAAAAAAAGTTTTCCATTTGTTGTGTCAAAAACAAACTAACACAAAACGTAAAAAAGTGTCAGGTTATAAAATTTTATAGAAAAAAAAATGATTTTCACATATTCTAAGAAAAATTTCCATGTTTTGTTAAAGTTTTTAATCAAGTATAATTGGGTGGGTGGTGCAAACCAAATCTTCCATATTACATGACATATATATGCAATTTATTACAAAAAGTAATATAAATAAGAATTTAAATAAAAATAGTGATAATATAAGAAAAAAAAACGTAATGGGTTAAATACATTATCTTCCTACAGGGTCATCGCCGCATCATCATCTACACCCATTGCTCATTTAGTGGAGAGTTGAGCCACTCAGATGCAGCCACGACAATGTCGTTGGTTGGCTTCCGTGTCCTGCCGCAGGGGCTGACTGGTGGATAAGTAAAGCGGAGAGAAAGCGAAGAGAGAGTGAACCCTCCCTTCACAGGCACCTTGAAGAAAAATTTAAAAAGTACCTACACTGCAATATGAAGATGATAATAAATTACCAATATTACATTAGAACCTGTTATTTCAAAATAAATATTTTTAAACACACTGTACACACGTATGCTGCTTCTCTCTCGCTATTGCATTCCGTACAAAAATCGAGGAAAATAGACCTATATTATAAAAAAACAATATGTTTTAATGTCATATCGATTTCGCTCTTGACTCGACTAGATGACACGGAGTGGACGTGCGATTTAACTGCTTGATCTGGAGGTAATCTGATTAACCATTGTTTTTTATAGTTATGGTTTAAAATATAATAAAATTATTCATTTCAAAGAGCGTGGGACAACGTCACTTCCTTTATTTTCAAATTATTAATCCTTTTTATTGTATTATTGTCACATTGTTCTCGTTCTTCCTGCTTTTAATTTCATTAAATTGATTTCACAACCTGTTATTTATTTAATTTCTTAAACTAAAATAAATAAGAATTGTATTCACAAGTAAAGAGCAAAATCACTTTCAATTGCGGATAATTTGTTGTCGAATTACTGCCAATTGTATTATTGTCACATTGCCTTTTTATTGTATTATTGTCACATTGTTCTCGTTCTTCCTGCTTTTAATTTCATTAAATTGATTTCACAACCTGTTATTTATTTAATTTCTTAAACTAAAATAAATAAGAATTGTATTCACAAGTAAAGAGCAAAATCACTTTCAATTGCGGATAATTTGTTGTCGAATTACTGCCAATTGTATTATTGTCACATTGCCTTTTTATTGTATTATTGTCACATTGTTCTCGTTCTTCCTGCTTTTAATTTCATTAAATTGATTTCACAACCTGTTATTTATTTAATTTCTTAAACTAAAATAAATAAGAAGTGTATTCACAAGTAAAGAGCAAAATCACTTTCAATTGCGGATAATTTGTTGTTGAATTACTGCCAATTTTTTTTTCTGTTTACTGTCTAAGTGAAACGGAAAACCTGGAAACATTTTCAGAAATTTGCATTTTCAGTGTTCGACCTAGAAAGTTCACATGTTTTTTAAGAATTGTAAAAAATGCAAAATGTTCTATTGACTACTATAGATTCTGATTTATGTTCTTAATCTAAAAACTGACCATGAAAAAAAACGGTCAATTGATGAGTAGAACAAAAAAAAAATTATGGTTTTCTAACTCGGAACGGATTATATTTAATTTATTTTGATTTACATTAAAAGGAATGATTTATTGTTTATACGGGGTATAACTATCTGTGATATTTTATAGATCTATTGCTTATCAATGATTTAATTTTGTTTCAGGAAATCTCTATCTGGTTCGGCTGACGAAAAAAATACGTCCAGAAATCAAAATGTCCGCAATTTTACAAATATATACTGATTTATTCACTACACCGGGCGGTGAGTACATACAAGGAGACGGGGAAGAGCTTTTGTCTTAGATAATACACAAAATAAAATCAAAACGTTGTCATCAAACAAAATAATATTAAGACTTTGAAACGCTCACGGCCTTGGTATATTGAGCTAGTAAAAAGTGTACTTGTTTTTAAATGAACATTGAACCCGTGGAACCATAAAATTATTAAGTTTCGTTGCTGCGACCGATAAATAATATAGCAATAAGGAAAATGTATTTTGGCACCAACAAGACATAAAAATTATTTATTTATCAATAGACCCCAGGACTGCATCATGGCCTCTGATAGCATCTCCGATCCCGATAGTCCTGATCATCGGGCTCTACTTGTACTTTGTCACAAGCTTCGGGCCCACAATGATGAGGGACCTCAAACCCTTCCAGCTCAGGAAAACTATGCTGGTGTATAATGCCGGACAGGTTCTCACCTGCGCCTATGTTGCGTATAAGGTTGGTACTGAATTGTCCATCAAATATACATATTATTATACTAAACTAATTGTGTATATGAAATAAGAACGTGGTAGAATCTTTTTAAGTTTATTCACTTAATCATTACATTAATTACAGTTATATACTTACGAAAATATAACATTTTATGAGAGCGCGAGACAGTCCGGTCAATAGAGAAATATCCCAGTCTGCCATCTGGTGGCGGGAAATGGTAGTGTTGTTAACGTATAGACGATTCTGTGGCTCGTGAAAGAAATAATTATTTATTAAATTAATGAGAAATACTTTCTGTACACCACTATTTAATATGTAAATATCAGCATGCTTCTAAAGTGAAATATTAAATAGTGATGTACGCTAAGTATGTCTCATTAATTTTATTAATAATTTCACCACAAAGTAATTTTACTTTCTTTGAAGAAATAATTATTTCCAAGTGTTCCGCTTGATGAATGTAAAATTATTATTAATAAATTACTAAATTCCTCGAATATACCTAAGAACTTCTCAAAGGATTAATAAAAATTATTTAATGTTGTTTTAAAACAAAACTTTATTCAATTTGATAATATTGTTTTTAAACAAAAGCATAGGTTAGCAGTGGGTTCTAGTATTAGCTCTTTAGTTGCTGATATATACTTAAATAATTTAATTTTGCTTTATTTTTAAAGTTTTTTTTTTATTTTTGAAAATTTGTAGGTGACATTTTTTGTATATGGACTGATACTGAAAGACAACTTAAAATTTTCCTTAATTTCCTAAATAAACTCTATGAAAAGATTATATTTACCATAGATATAGGACAAAATTTTACCATAATTTTCTAAAACTGGACTTATGTATTTCTATTGTTAAAAGTAAATCTGAATTCACACATACGAGGCGTGTTCAAAAGAAAAGGTGAATTTCGATTTTTTTTGAAAAGTATTTATGTATTCATCAATATCCATTTTCTCCCCTTCAAAGTAATCCCCCTCAGATATAATTCACTTATGCCAGCGCTTCTTCCCATCCTCGAAGCACTTCTGGAATGCACTTTTCGGTATGACCATCAGCTCGTTCGTCGATTCTGACTTTATCTCATCAATTGTGGCAAAACGCTTTCCTTTCATTGGTATCTTCAGTTTCGGGAATAGGAAAAAGTCGCAGGGAGCCAAATCTGGTGAATACGGTGGTTGAGGCATGATTACGGTGTTGTTTTTGGCCAAATAATCACGAACAAGCATTGATGTGTGAGCTGGTGCATTATCGTGATGCAAAATCCATGATTTGTTTTTCCACAATTCCGATCGTTTGAGCCGTATTGCTTCACGCAAACGTTGCATAACATCCTTGTAGTATTCCTTATTAAACGTACGACCTGTTGGCGAGAACTCATGATGGACCACGCCATTGTAATCGAAGAAAACAGTGAGCAAAACCATCTCATTTGATCAAACTTGGCGTGCTTTTGTCGGTCTTGGCTCTTCTGGCCGCAACAACTCCTGAGCGATACTAATGCGACCTTGCTTTTGCTCAAAATTTAGCAATTTTGGAATAAACTTCGCTGCCACACGTTTCATGCCCAAAACATCCGAGAAAATTGCATGGCATGAGCCGATTGATATGCCAACATTCTCTGCAACTTCCCTAATACTGATTCGACGATTTTCCAAAACCGTTTTCTTCGTTTGTTGACGTGGTTGCAACTCCAGAACGCTCATCGTCATTAACATCTTCTCGGCCCTCTGTAAAGCGCTTGTACCACTTATAAACACTTTTTTGAGACAGAGTAGACTCGCCGAATGCCACAGTCAACATTTTAATTTGGAGCACTTTATTTCATTTTTAACGCAAAATTTAATACATACTCTTTGATCCATTTTTTTCAAAAGTAAAAAATCGAAGAACACAAAAACGTGAATAACCTTTCCAGTTGTCAAAAACAAACCACTAATCCAAAATGGCTGATAATTCTAACATATGATAAACATATGTGTACCAACATAACAAAAAAATAAATCGATAATCGAATGTACACAGTCGAAAATTCAAAATTCACCTTTTCTTTTGAACACACTTCGTACATAGTAAAGATATTTATACAGGCATCATTATACATAATACTTCTCAATCTTTTTGCTCAAAAATTATCAGCTTCTCATTATATGCTTTGTAGAATAATTCATTTTTATCTTTCAAAAAAACAATTTTAACCAAGAATTAAATATAACTAACAGATTGCAATCAACAATCGTTATAGTACTAAATTAATAGATAATACAACAAAAAGTTTATTAAATTTTATGTTTACCCACAAATAATTGATAATAATAATAATAATAGTTGGATGATTTGTATAGCGCCGTTTTTGTGAAAAATCACCCCAAGGGCGCTGTACAAATATTTCTTAACTAATTATGTACAGACAGATACAGAAAAACATACTTACCTGGCAGGTCGCTTCAGATGAACACAGTTTTAGAAAAATTTAATTATAGAGATGATAGTTTTACATGGTTATTTGTTTCTCCCTTTCTATTGATGTTACATTTATTAGATGATCGGTGGCACAAGAAGAGTTGGTATTTATTGAATTATTGGTATTAATTTTAGGACTGAAAAGTATTCATAAAATGAATTTTAGGACTCGAAAATATCTATAAAATTACTTTACTCGGCGTAAGAAGCTTTTAATAAATATTAACGTTTTTATTTATTTATTTTTTTTTTTTTTTATTTTACACTTTGGATGTTTACAGTGTTGCGGGCTGTGGACGCATTTGCGCACCGATGCGTGAATTTTTAATTATATTTTTATTTTATTTTATGACTTTAGGTAAGTACTAACCGGCCAGCCTAGCTAAGCAATTTACAGGTGAATTTATGGATACGATTGTCTGAAAAGATGTGTTTTAAGTTTACTTCTGAATTCTGTTGAGTCTTTGATAATTCTTAAGTCATGCGGCAGTTCATTCCAGGCTTTAGGTCCTGACACTCCGAAAGCACGATCACCGAACTTAGTATTAGGTGTGCGCTTTGGTTCCTTCAACCTGCCGATAGCTGATGACGCTGCTGACCTAAGGGTGGACTGCCGTGAGTTGGTATTTTCGGGAATACACAGTTCTGATAAGTAAGCCGGAGCCATTCCGTTAAGTGACTTAAATACCATCCAGCAGAGCTTGAACTGGATTCTTTCAGGACATTTGAGCCAGTGGAGATTTTTGAGATGCTCTGAAATGTGAGAATATTTAGATACGCCAGTGATAAGTCTTGCTGCAGCGTTGAATACTGATTGCAATTTGTTAATTTGGTATTTGTGGAGACTCGCATATATTCCGTTGCAATAATCTAGACGTGACACAACGTACGAATTGACAAGCAGTTTAGTTGCCTCTGTTGGCAGGTTTCTCCGTACTGCTTTTATTTGCCTTAATTGAAAGAACCCTGTACTTACAGTTTTACTTGACTTTTAAGGGAAGTTAGTAAACAGTGGAGAAAACCATTATTTTTAAATAATAATACTTCAAATTTTTTAATTAAAAATATTCCAAATACTGTCCAATGAGCTTTTCATACTAACAATAAATTATATTTAAAAAACAATGATAAATATGATATGTTAAATAAATCGGGGGTCTCTAAATTAATTTGCAACGATTGTGGCTTTTTATATAGGAAGATTTCAATAAGTTTTAATACTAGAGTTAAGAGGAACGGCTGTGCTGCCTGTTTCATACATAACTTAATTTCGTAATGGTGCCAAAATACCCACCTAAACCTAATGATATATTTTTTCATCAAAAAGTATAGTAAATATCTAGTACGGATGAGAATTAATTTATTTATTTTTGTTTTACTTTATGAAATATAGACCATTAAATGTGTTGATTTTTCGCGATTTTAGAGGTTCCTTTAACAATTATTTATGGGCTAACTGTGATTTAAAAAATACTTTTACCAAATCTGTTTTTAAAATATAATGAAGTATAAAATAAATAAGAAATAAATAAATAAGAAATAAATAAATAAGAAATAAATAAATAAGAAATAAATAAATAATAAATAAATAAATAAGAAATAATGAATAAGAAATAAATTAAAAAAAACTATTAAAATAAGCATTATGGTGGACTTTAATTTAAATTAAAAACGACCAATTTCCGTTGGAACACAAATTTTCCGTACATAATTTAAAATATCGACCCAATAAAAGTTTTTTTTTAAATGTTTTGTTTTTTTAATATTTCTGTTTACGTAATTATTATTTACATAGCAAATATGATTTATTTATTTTTAAATACAATAAACCAGCAAATAATTTTCTAAGTTGCCTCTAAAATTATGAAAATTGATTTTTTTTTCATAGCACATACTTCATAATTTAAAAAAAAAATTTATGAAATGCTTGAAAATATGTATATATATATATCATTTCGTTTGGATGGGTATTTTGGCCTCAAATTCAAAAATTAAGTTATGTGTGAAACAGCCAGCGCAACCGTCCTCTTAATACTTTAATATTTCAGCCATTTTATTCTTAAAATACGAGCTAAACGCTTGACCCTTATCCTTTCCAATAATTCTATAATACAACTAACTGGTCGATATTCCTGTTCTGGTTACTTTGTACCGGTCACTTTGCTGTCAATGGATTTAATGTTTCTGGGGAACCGATTATTTTTGGAAACAGTTTCTTTAGGATTTTTTTTATTACAAATCAAATTTGATTAAAAATGACCGTCGATATTGAGATGGTTGAATTGACTGATTGATAAAATATTTCGTTGGAACAAAAATTAGAGCAAACGTTTTTTTTCCCTTTTTTGGGGAAATTATGTAATCCGATGTATTTATTAAAAAAAAATAAAAAGTTTTTTAGTGGGTACATTTTATGTGTTTTTTTCAAGTAGTTCAAATACTTTAAAAAATACAAAATAAATATTTTTGATATATTTTTTTAATACTACCCGTCTCAGAACAGACATATCTAGTGAGGCGACTGACGTAAATTAAAAGATAATAAACCGCCATAGAAAATTTTAAAAATGATTGTGGATGCAAATTTCGCGTTCGTTTATTTTTTGTTTTTGTTTTCGCGGTTTAGTATTCCATATGGGGGGAAACCAAAAACTTGTATGTTTTTTTATAACATGTGAAAGCTGCAAATCCCTTACTATAGGGCATATCAACAAATCTTCAAGGATGTGCTCATAACTATATAAAATTAGCAAATATATTATGTGCCGCGACGGGAATCAAACCCGAAACCCCACGCATTAAAATTAAGTCCATATAGCGGAAGACCACTGCCTTACGGAGTGTGGAAATCTTAACGGTGTACTAATTAAAGTAACATTATTATAATGATGATTAACTCATTGAAATATTCATTACTGTGCACAATTTAAGTAGGTGCATACTTTCCCTTCCTTCATAAAAATTTGTACCGCTGTGATTGATAAAGTGGTGGTTTTTTTATGGCGCGAAAGGTTTTTGTAGACAAAGGGTGATGTTGAAAAAATTGGTTTAATTTAAGGAGGTGTAATTCTCTCCATGTGTAATTCCTTCCGTGTGTAATTCTCTCCATGTGTAATTCCGTCCGTCTGTAATTCTCTTCGTGTGTAATTCCGTCCGTGTGGAGATCTCTCCATGTGTAATTCCTTCCTTGTGTAATTCCCTCCATGTGTAATCCCTTCAGTGTGTAATTCTCTCCATGTGTAATTCCGTTCGTGTGTAATTATCTCCATGTGTAATTCCGTCCGTGTGGAGTTCACTCCATGTGTAATTCCTTCCGTGTGTAATTCTCTCCATGTGTAATTCCGTCCGTGTGTAATTCTCTTCATGTGTAATTCCGTCCGTGCAGAGTTCTCTCCATGTGTAATTCCTTCAGTGTGTAATACTCTCCATGTGTAATTCCGTCCGTGTGTAATTGTCTCCATGTGTAATTCCGTTCGTATGTAATTCTCCCCATGTGTAATTCCTTCCTTGTGTAATTCTGGTACGTGAAATGCACGCCTGTGTAATTTCGTCATGTTACCAAAAAAAACGTCTAGAGCTCCGTGAAAAGACCGTGGGCAGATTCGTAAGCCTAAAGGTCTGGGCATGCGACAAACATTTTCAATACGAACGTGACTTATAATAGGCAGTCATCTATCTACATAACTTACTCAACAATAACTGATACCTAACCTAGTTCTGTCCACTATTTAGTTTTTTTTATTTATTTTGTTTGTTGATTACAATTCATTTATCTTTTTTAGGGTTTTCATTTAGCATGGGGGGGACATTACCAGCTGATCTGCGAGCCTGTTGACTATTCGTACGACGAACGAGCCATGGAAATAGCAAGAATTGTCAACCTTTACATGTATCTTAAGCTGGCTGATTTGTTGGACACGGTAAGAAACATTCTAGATTTTTAACTCTAAACAAGTTTTTCGTTTCTTTTTTTTTATTATATCTATTATTATGTAATCATTGAAGAAGATAATATTCACAAATCTCATTTAAAACATGAAATAGAAATATCAATTTTTTTTTGTGTTTAATTCGTAAAACTCCGTTTTTTTTTTAATTCAATGTAAATCAAATTTCATAATATTAATATTAAGTTCTGAACAACTAAAAATACTTGCAGAACTTAACAATAACATGATTAAATTTGATTTACATTAAATTAAAAAAAAAAAGAAAGAAAAAGAGATAGAAAATAAAAGGTTGACGGTCGCAGCTGGGACTTGAACCCAGATCCTTTGTCTTACCGGGACAACTATCTCCAATTGAGCTATCTATAACTAATTATTTTCCATAATTTTTGTCGACCTCATATTTCAATTTTTGAATTATTAATATTATCCTCAAATAATACCCATATTTTTGACTGCCATGTTTTTGTATGGTCTACCCGACATGTCAAAAGCATTCGATAATGTTGATCATAAGTATTTCTATTTTTGAAACTGATAATACATCGTGGAATTCCATTATAATGATATAATAACACACATATGAAACTTATTTCCACTTTATTTTATTTCTCCGTGACCGGTTTCAGCTTGTTAAAGCCATCTTCAGACTGGTAAAAGTTAATCTTAAACTACGGTTTATATACACAACATGTGGGGGAGAAAGACTACAAGGGATTTATTCTATTACATGGGTTTTCTTTATATTTGTCATTAAGTCGTCTTTGACTGCCGACATCCTAATTATGTTGGTTATTCCCAGTAAGCTTATTACCTCCGGTTTGAAGTTTACTTTAATATTGTTTGGGGAATACCTTACAAGTAATGTGAATTATTAATATCAATTCTTAATTAGACTCGTTATTATAATTGTTATGCTATGGGATTTTTTGATTAACATCTTTTCAGGAATAGTCTTATAATTAGGTTTTATATAAAACAGAATAGATATTTTACTTAGAACATATAATAACAATTAATAATTACAATGGATATAGGAGCGGAGATTTGGCAAATTACTCTAATTGTTTATTCATTACGAAGTTGGGTCTATTTTTTTAGTTAGGCGGGTTATTTCTAATGATTCTAACCTATCAAGTTTATGCCCTTGATTACAAGTGTGGAGAACGTTAATGTCTCTGTCTTTGTCAAACGAGTGTTTGTTTTCTAATACGTGTGACGCTACATTCGACAATTCACCTTTGTCATTCACCCAGTTTGTGAAATGTTCTTTTATGCGGGTTTTGAATGATCTCCCCGTTTGACCTATGTAATAAGATGGGCAATTAGAGCAGTTCACTTGGTAAACACCTGAGTTTTCCAGTTTGTCTCTTTTATCTGTATTATTAATTAAGATACTCCCTAGAGAATTTACATTATAAAATGCTGTTTTACAATTATCGTTATTAATTAATCTAGATAGTTTTGTGGATATTTCGGCAATATATTTTTATTCATTGTTTTGTGCTATCTTTTTCATTTTTATTTACAAGGCCTTGTGAGATGATTTCTAATGTGAGTTTTTTTATCTTTTTTCTTTAAAAGACTATCAATAGTGTCACTCTTATATCCATTGTTATTTGCAATAGTTTTTATGATGTTTAATTCATTAGTATTATTTATATATTTCACATAAACTATCAGTATTTTATTCACTCATTCATAGACTTTTTCATGTACCCTTGAATTATATAAATTACACTGTGTGTTATTATATCGTTGATAAAAAGCTTTTTCTATTTAAACTAAAATACACCGACATTAGACATTTAGCCATAAAATGGTTTTGATCATATCTAAAAGATCGTAAGCTTAAAGTTAAAATTTCAAACATTGATAAAATGATGCAGCTTGTGATAGAATCCAGATGGAGGCCTATTAACACGCCACGGGAAGCCACGGGGAAGCCTATTTGGTCTACTCCTCTTCCTTATTTATATAAAGGAACTTCCAATTATTGCTGGCACAGATTGTTCAATGTTTTGCTGATAATACCGCTTTGTTATTTGAGTGCACTGGCGACGTTGACGACTTTAATAAGACCGTTAACGAAACCTGCCAATCAATAGCAAACTGGCTGTTGTCTCAAAATTAAACACTCAACACAAACAAAATTGAAATTTTGTCCAATGCTAGCTACTTCCATAAACATAAATATAAACTTTAATAATAACCTTCCCAAACGTGTTCACTGCTGGGAATACAATGAGATTCGCACATAAACTAAAAAGAACACTTATCAAAAATAGTTGTAAAAATCAGTAGCTTCTCTTTTGTACTAACTAGGCACACTCATGAAAGTCATGAATATCGATTCAGTAATCTCTACATATTATGGATACGTATATTCAATGATTAAGTACGGAATAGTGTTTTGGTGAAACGCATTAATATTAATAATAATAATAATTCTTTATCCCAGAAGGTATGCAGGGGTAGTGCAATACAATACGTTCCATAAGTGATCATATTAAAAGCCAAGTATATGTTTATTATTCAAAAGAGATAGATAAAAAAAATCACAAATTCCGGTTATCTGGATTCTTGTAGACCCCTCTTTAAAAAACGGAAACTTCTGACGATCACTGACATACTCGTATATATATTGGAGTTATGCCTATTAGTGCGGTCATCTCCAGACGGGTTTTCACTAAAACACTCAACAAATAAACACACGACAAGATTTACAGAAAACCTACTAATACCCTAAGCCAATAAAACAACATTTCAAAAAAGACCCAACTACATGGCAATTAAAGTAAATGACAACCTTCCAAGTAACATCAAACAAACACATGTAATTACAGCACTTCTATCTAAATCATCACGAAAAACATTTCTTCTGAACAAATGTCACTACACCTTAAACGAATACTTTGAACACATAGATTGAACCCACTTAGATTAAACTTCTCTGTATTTTATATATAAATATGTTTTTTTATATAAACATACATGTATTTTGTGGGACCCCTCAGGTAAATCAGTTTCCGAGCAGGAACCGCGGATTGAACGCAGTATCTGACTTCTATTCCATTTCCGGAACAAACTGAGCTGACTCATAAAAGTCATTTAATCTCCTTTCGTATTACGGTTAGAGATGTATGATCTAAGCAGTCTTAGAAAGAGAAAAAACCACGCTTTTTCTTAGCTTCCAGAAAGTGACGATAGAGTGTTCCAAATAATTCAAATATATTATATATATCAAAACCTCTCGAAAAATGAACAACTCTGAAAGTTGCATGGACCATATTATGTATGAGTATGACCATATGAGTAAAACAAAAGAAATCACAAAACCTCCCGAGCAAGGAAAGAAGCTCGAGTTTTAGCATATTACAGCTGTAGAAATCAAAAATATCATATCTTCCCTAAAATCAAATGAATCTTCAAGGGATAACATAATCACAACCAATGCAATAAAATAGCTCTGTAAAGAACTTATCGTACCTCTAACATACCTAGTCAACCTGTCGATAACTAAAAGCGTATTCCCCACTGCTCTAAAAAAGGCTATTGTTGTTCCAATTTTCAAACAAGGATGTAAAAATTACATTAACAACTATCGACCGATAAGCCTACTCAAAACATTTTCAAAAATATTTAAAAGAATACAAAAAAAACTACTGTTTTATCTAGAAGATAGTAAAATATTATCAGAAACGCAGTATGGTTTTAGAAAGAACCTAAGTGCTGGTGACGCTATAGAAAAAATTACAGATATGATCATACAAAGTTTAGACAGTGAAAAAAATCATTGGCAGTCTTCATAGACCTACAAAAGACCTTTGATACAATAGATCACAAAATCCTATTTGCAAAACTTACAAAAATTGGTATGTCAAATACAACTCTAAACTTCGCAAAAAGCTATATGACAGGGCGCACGCAGTGCGTTCAAATTAACAATCGAAAAAGCAAACCTCTCCCACTCAACTATGGTGTACCGCAAGGAAGCGTACTGGGACCCATATTATTTCTAATATACATCAATGATATCTTGAACCTACAAATGAAAGGAAAAACCATTAGTTTTGCTGATGACACAGTCATTTTATTTCATGAAAGAGATTGGAAAAATACCTACAAAAGAAGCGGAACATGGACATGGACATGGTCAATAAAACAAAATATCTGACGTTTTCTATAACAGCCAGAGGACAGCCGACTGATGATTATGCCCTCAAATTACATAAATGCCAAGGAATCTTTCAACATAATCAAGGATTATCATGCCTCTGTCACACTATAGCGCACTCTAAAAGCATTAAATATCTTGGTATTGAAATTGATGAACATCTCAGATGGAACTCACACATCGACGTCATTACAAAAAAACTCACCAAGTACATGTACTTCTTTAGAAACATCCGTAATATCCTCAACATAAACGATATTAAAAAAGTTTATTATGCTTTGTGTCAATCACGAATTGAGTATGGGATAACCGGTTGAGGATCTGCCTTGGGCACTCACGCAGAACAGCTCAACAGAATAATTAAGTTTATTATGCTTTGTGTCAATCACGAATTGAGTATGGGATAACCGGTTGAGGATCTGCCTTGGGCACTCACGCAGAACGGCTCAACAGAATAATTAAGTTTATTATGCTTTGTGTCAATCACGAATTGAGTATGGGAATTGAGGATCTGCCTTACTGCTCAACAGGTTTATTATCAATCACGAATTGAGTATGGGGTTGAGGATCTGCCTTGGGCACTCACGCAGAACGGCTCAACAGAATAATTAAGTTTATTATGCTTCGTGTCAATCACGAATTGAGTATGGGATAACCGGTTGAGGATCTGCCTTGGGCACTCACGCAGAACGGCTCAACAGAATAATTGAGTTTATTATGCTTTGTGTCAATCACGAATTGAGTATGGGTTAACCGGTTGAGGATCTGCCTTGGGCACTCACGCAGAACGGCTCAACAGAATAATTAAGTTTATTATGCTTTGTGTCAATCACGAATTGAGTATGGGATAACCGGTTGAGGATCTGCCTTGGGCACTCACGCAGAACGGCTCAACAGAATAATTAAGTTTATTATGCTTCGTGTCAATCACGAATTGAGTATGGGATAACCGGTTGAGGATCTGCCTTGGGCACTCACGCAGAACGGCTCAACAGAATAATTGAGTTTATTACGCTTTGTGTCAATCACGAATTGAGTATGGGATAACCGGTTGAGGATCTGCCTTGGGCACTCACGCAGAACGGCTCAACAGAATAATTAAGTTTATTATGCTTCGTGTCAATCACGAATTGAGTATGGGATAACCGGTTGAGGATCTGCCTTGGGCACTCACGCAGAACGGCTCAACAGAATAATTAAGTTTATTATGCTTTGTATCAATCACGAATTGAGTATGGGATAACCGGTTGAGGATCTGCCTTGGGCACTCACGCAGAACCGCTCAACAGAATAATTAAGACAATTCTGAAAGTCCCGGTTAGAACTCTGTCGGATGAAATATTTAAAAACTTTGAAGTTTTTAATATTAAAAAAAAACTTAACTCAAAAAATGTTTTATTTTAACGTTTTAAAAATATATCTTAATACTCCACTGCCGAACATAAATACACAGACAGGGCAAGAAGTCAAAATATACTGGTTATACCCAAATTTCATACAACTTTTGGACAGATTAATATTAAATATCATGCTGCAAAACTTTATAATACCTTATCAAATTAATTAAAAAAATAATTGCAAAAATTAATATCTTTAAAAATAAAGTCAAAATATTGCTAAGAAATCTGTCAAATTAAGATAAATGAATATTTAGTAAAAAAAGTGCAGGCCGCCTCAGAACTGGAAACCCTCGTGAGAAGGACTGTGAATACTGTGACTTTGTACTTTTGTTATAATAATATGCATTATACTTACATACTGTTCTTATGCTTTATACTTAAAAAAATATTACTAAAGTCACATACATCTTTTGAATAGAAACTATTTTTTTTTAAACCAGTCGGCCGCCATCGCCACAGCAAGCTGTCGTGACGACTATTGAATTTTACGCTTACTTAAAATATCCAGTTAACTATGTTATTATTAAAAAAAAACAATATTTTAGCACACATTTGTAATACTTTTCTTCGTGGGTCTAATTTATTCTTGTGGAACTTTCATGGTTTATACGATCATTACGCCATTGGGACAGTATTTATGATTTCAAATGACATTTTCAACCGTTTATTTTTGTAATTTTATCATTCATAAAAGCGCAAATTCCAATATACTCGAAATATTCAATAAAAACACATAATTCTGAAAAAAGGAATATAGTTTCAGATTCATAAAAATAAATTAAATATATTTGCATACGCGGAGGTCCAAAAAATGCACTTAATTTTTTACTTTTTTATATAAAACGCGTAAATATTGAAGAAGAATTGATGCCATTTTTAATGTTAGTATGAAATGACATTTGTCAAAAGAGGGAACTTTATAAAATGGATATATAAGATATAGGTTGTTAGGTTATTTTTTGGGTTTTTTTAAGAAAGAAAAAACCCAATCTAAGAACCTAGAACCTATTCTTTAATTTCCGCATATGCAATTTTTTTCTTTTTTTGTGAATCTCACAGCATTTTTCTTTTTCAAAAATGTTGAGTTTCTTTTAGGGATACATTAAAAACAGCGAAGGTATTTGAACAGTAATGTCGGGTCGAAGTATGTCGAGTACAATGTTCTATGTGACAGGTCTCTAAAACAAACATGGTGGAAAATTATGTTTAGATCCAAGGGGTTAACTGTAAGAAATGGGATGTATCTATAAGCTATACCTTTTGTATTTATACTTTTTTTTACAATAAAAATTCGTACAATAAATATTTTTGGAAATTGATTTTTTTTAAATTTAAATATACGTGTTTTCTAGATTAGTATCTCGGACCTATATTTTATATACTATTTTTTTGTATTTCTTTTTCATATTTTCATTGGGATTTGTTAACATTATCTTCTTTGATGATCTTGAGGTGATTTTTCAGAAAAACGGCGCTATACAAATCATCCAATAATTATTATTTTTAAATATTACAATGAGATTATACGTAATAAGTTATTGACAAAAAATAAAATAAAGATTGCCTTCTGTTTCAGGTATTCTTCGTCCTCAGGAAAAAGAGTGATCAGATATCATTTCTTCATGTTTACCACCATGTGGGGATGACTTTAATGGGCTGGGTAGCCACTAAATACATTCCCGGTAAGATTATTTTATTTATACTTACGGCATAAAGCTCTGCATCTGTCTTTAGCGAGTTTCTGCCCAGTTGTGTACCTTTCAAGGTTTTTCTGCTTTACAGCTACTATTTATATTGCTGTTCTATTTGTGAAATAGATACATACGAGAGGCTCGGGGGTACTTGATAGAACCTCCGCCTGTTCGGTCGTAGCCATGGAAAATATTAATAAACAGAGATAATATATGTCATGGATACATGCCGACTGTCGCCAAGCTACGACCGAACTGCACGGACTAAAGCAGTGTGGCGGACCCAATGAAAGTTATGCATTTAATAATAATAATAATAATAATTGGATGATTTGTATAGCGCCGTTTTTGTGAAAAATCACCTCAAGGGCGCTGGTGTTTAGGTAGAAACACAGGTGAATAGCCACTATGCGCAGATGCGATTTGCAGTAGTATGAGTGAACGATGTTGGCTACACTTTTATGGGCACGGTTTCATACTAATAATGTTTCATGTCATCTTAGGTATGGGGGTTCCATCTAAGCCAGAGTAAAGTTAACCTCTCAGAAACTGGACGTACTGTACAAGGCCCACAGATACTTTAATAGTACACAACTGCTGACCCTGTACAAATCGCAAATGCGCCCCATTAGAATTTGCTAGTCACCTCCGGTCGGAATCACCAAAATATCTGAAAAAAAACCGTTTACTCTGTGCAGAAACGGGCGGTCCTTTTGATAGATTCCTCTATCTTAACAAACTGGTTGCAACAGACGTCAGGTGGGAATGCTTTCCTCGAATGGAAGATAATCTGAGGAACTAGCATCACTTCGGCACCGGTGCACAGTCGGGAAACACACTAAGCGCGCGCCCAACATTTTTATACGGTTGACATTTGTCAAATGAGAACGGATCGCTTCTACGACTCGTTCTTGTGTTCAACAGCTCGGCTGTGGAACGATGTGCCGGTCTCTATGTTTCCTCCCCCTTACAACGTAGGTCTCTTCAAGACCCATGTTCACTCCTTCCTATCCTCCGAAAGACCCGCCACACATCATTCCCAAAGACATCATTGAAGAAAATTATTTCCCTCGGGGCCTTCTGTGTGGATTAATTATAAATAAAAATATGTTACACCTCCCTCATTTCCTATATCTATAGTCATGGTAATATATTATATATTATATTATGTATTCTGTTCCCTCAGGTGGACACGGCACCTCGCTTGGTGTCATCAACGCATTTGTCCACGTAGTGATGTACTCGTATTACTTCCTGACGCTGTTGGACAACAACCACAAAAAATCAATGTGGTGGAAAAAATACATTACCCAGTTACAACTCGTAAGTTGCGCAAACTGCAAATTCAACCTTATTTTTATCCAAAATTCCAGCTTTTTCGGGTCAAGTGGGATAATAATGGCAATCAAGTTTGAAATTTTGTTTTTTGGCATAATAGATACGAGTACATAGTTGAATAGTCATTCATTATATTAAACAATCGCTGAAGAAAAAAATAATAACCGTCTTATGTTCTTCCTCAAGGTGAAGCAGAATGAGGCCTACATACGAGACAGTTTGTGTCAAATTTGCAACTGATGAAACGTTTGATTTAATTCTAGGTGCAGTTTGGGTTGAATTTTGTTCACTTCTCCTCGCTGCTACTGGTCTCTGAGTGCGCCTACCCGAGGTGGCCGGCCATAGTGGCGATCCCGCAGGTCACGATGATGATCGCCCTTTTCACGGACTTCTACGTCAAAGACTACATAAAGCCGGCCGTGAAGCAAACCGAAAAAAAGCCTAAGGCGACCAAAGCGACCTCGGAGAAATTTATTGACAAAGAAGGAAACAAGTCGTTGTAGATGTATAAATAAGTATTGACAAAAATAAAAAAATTAAAAATAATATCAAAACCGTGAGGCGTTATTATAATGGAAATTAAAATTACGAGTATTAGTCTTAATTGCTTTGAATGAACTTGAACAAAGTGTTAAATTGAACTCACATAAAAATAATTCTGTTTATTCGCGTGTAACAATATTTAGACTGGTTTGACATGTAGTGTATGTTTGATGGTGAAATATATTCAAAAGGCAGTACCAACTGACTTAATATTTTAAAGTATAATCCGATCTGATTTGAACTATTGAACTGGAACTTTGTAAATCCATTTTTTTTATCAAATTCTATCATGAAACTGTTCGCTATTTACCTGATATAAATATTGTAACAAAAAAAATATGTTTCAGAAAAAGAATTATAATCACATTTAAAAAATTGCGAGAATTTTTGTTCTTTGATCAAAACACCCTTCCCACACGTTCCCTAAATGCAAAGAAATACATTTTTTTTGTAACTCTCCTTGCGCCATCTGTTGTTTCGTCCATGAAGTTTTTATTGAAGTAATACAACATGCCGTCTGCTTTAGATTGCTTTGTTGAACTAAATACGTCCCAAGCAGGGTTTTTTTTCTAACTCTCCTTGTGCCCTCTGTTGTTAGGTCCGTGAAGTTTTTATTGAAGTAATACAACATGCCGTCTACTTTAGATTGCTTTGTTGAACTAAATACGTCCACAAGCAGCGTTTTTTTTTGTAACTCTCCTTGCGCCATCTGTTGTTTCGTCAATGAAGTTTTTATTGAAGTAATACAACATGCCGTCTGCTTTAGATTGCTTTGTTGAACTAAATACGTCCACAAGCATCGTTCTTTAAATGTATCTCTCGTTCTGCCAAATACCGATAGATGGTGCCCAACGGTAGCGGTGGAATGATTTTATTAAAAAAAGGCAAACCATGTTTTGTATTATTATTTTAGTATGAAATTGTCGGAAATTATGTATTAGCGACATTAAAGTATTTTGTGCTAGTATTGGGTTACTTTATACAACTAATAAAAATGTAAAACCTGTCGATAAAAAGACGTACCTATTTAGGTTCATTAGCAGTATTAAAGTTTAGTAATAATTAATAAATTAACAATTGAATTCGAATCTAAATAATCAAAGTGTTTGGTAAATTTATTTTACGGCCGTATTCAAACAGTGTAGCTTGATACAACTTTCAAACTTTCAAGCAATCAATAAGACTTCCAAACTCTTGGTCTACTTGGTATGCATTACCTGACACCGGGTCTTTCGAGTGTCTTGGCCATGAGGAACAAGAAGAGGAAGGAGTTACCTGCTGTAGGTAAATACTAGGAGGAACATGGAACTGCGAGCAGAAAGCACGTAGAGCTACCAGGAGATAAGAATAAGTTAGGAGATGGCGAGGAGTTTGACGGGAGCCAGGACTGTGTAAAATAATTGCGATTAGTTCCCGGTTTCAGCACGGGGTACGCCACTGCCGGCGATATCGAACGCTAGAAAGAGATAAACTGAATGTATACATGTCTCACTGGGAACGATAGAGAATTAAATCTTCCCAGAAGGGAACATTGTGGATGCGTCATGTATATTGTAAAAGCTGTGTTTTCAATATTTAAATGTTTTGAAAACAGATTGCTTTTCGGTAAAACATTTTTAACGCAGTTTAAATAAATGAATATATCGTTAAACCTACATCAGTATAACATTTTTGACTTGAAAGCGAACTGACTTTTTTTTTCATTGTTGAATGTTTCATTTGTGTTGTTATTTAGTTTCTTTCACTGGCCTGGAAAATATGCGGGTGTTTTAAAAATTGTTTAATAAAGTAGTGTTCTAAAATTTAATCCACAGTTTAAAAATAGTACGTATATTACCAGCTGTTGATTACTATGGTATTATCACAGTTCTCAGTTCACCTATCATCGCAGAAAATGGATCGTTTTCAAAGCTAACAAGTAAACCTATTTCGCTAAAATTACTAATGAAACATTGTGGTTGATAAATCTTATATCCAAACACGAAACATCTTATTGGCCATCGATTGACTGCACAACTTAGCAGCTTTGATTGTCAGAAATGACAAATAGACGTTGCAAGGCACTCCAGTTTTTGAAATTATTCCTGATTGAACAATTAAGACGGGTGTAAACAATAGCGCCTGTAGTGATATTGTACTTCATAAATCAAGTAACTTCATAAGATTACCCATAAATACCGTTAGCATTAAATCAGAAAAAATATAATCATTTTTAGGTAGTAACCCATTTTAATCCTATGAGCATACGGACAATAATTAAAAAAAAGTGTTTCCTAAATAGAACCTTCGTTGTGATTTCCCATTATTAGCTCTAAAAATTACGTTATCATTCTCAGAGATAATGTTTGTTCCGAAGATAGATCTAGAAGAGTAGTCTAGGCGCCCTCGTGGCTGCCAGCTGCGTTTTATAGTCGCTCCTGGTTTATCTTGGAAATAAGATAGATCTAGAAGAGTAGTCTAGGCGCCCTCGTGGCTGCCAGCTGCGTTTTATAGTCGCTCCTGGTTTATCTTGGAAATATTGGGAAGTTTTTACTTTTCCCGGTGTAAAAATAGCATAAAATAACCGCAATATTTTTTAGGTTATATTTATACAAATTACATAATTTTAGTGCTGTCGTTTCGAGCTTAAATCAAGTTTATAATAATAAAAATCCAAATATTTCAAATATTTTGACTTGAAATCTGCTTCGTTCTTCCGAATTAACGCATCGGACATCGGTCACACCTGCGGTCAGTCGAACCCTTACCACGTGAAGGCCCTTACCACATGTTATAGTAAAGTGCCAAAAGTAAAAGAAACGGCTATTCGGGCTACGCTGGTTGTAAAAAAATATTGTGTACAACCGGGGAGTGGGATGCTCTGTGACCTGCTGTGGTCCGACCCGAACAAGGATACCGCCAGCCGAGGCGAGAACGAGCCTTTACCTTCGTCATTGAGATAGTGGCCAAGTTCCTCAACAAGCACGACTTTGAGCTGATCTGCCGGGTGCATCAGGTGGTAGAGGACGGGTATGAGTTCTTTGCCAAGAAGCAACTGGTCACTCATTTCTCGGCGCCCAACTACTGCGGGGAATACGATAACGCAGGAGCAATGATGTCAGTGGACGACACGCTGAAGAGCTCCTTCCGGATCCTGAAGCCGGCCTACAAGCGCCACCTGGCGTACGTGCAGACCAACACCAATCCGTCTCGTCACGCCGCCCAGGGGCGTCACCAAGGCAAAGAAGATTTTGAGGACCCTATGGATCAATTCCCCCGGCCACCATCCTCCCCCGCCAATCCACCCTTTTCAGAGTATTCTGTGTTATTTATCCAAAAAAATATGGGTAATAATTCTTTGTCTTAGTTAAATACATTCTCGAATATAATGGAAATAATCACTCTATCATTTGTATTAGCGTCTTGCAATATATCGTAAGGAATAAATACAGTTAGCATCTTTTTTTTCTATTTAACATTAAATTTAGTTTTGATAATTTAACTGCATCTCTTTATATGGTCTATAAATAATGTGTAATGATAGTGTCCAAAAAGAGAAAATAAATGTAAAAAAAAAAATTCGTAGAATAGACGTAATATAAGAATAGGAAGTAATATTTGTACAGCGCCCCTGAGGTGATTTTTCACAAAAGCGGCGCTATAGAAATGGTCCGATTACTTTTATTATTATTATTAGATCGTGTTCAAGCAATGAACAGAACGCATGGTCGACATGCAATACAACCCCCCCACGGCGCACGGCGCACATGACGCGCGTTCAAAGCCAGCCTCACCAAGCCTCCAACTAGGGGTGAATTTCAGTGGTAGGGATGATGTACGACCGCGAGCAAGCAAGAGACCTACGTCCCCGTACGTGCGTCTCCCTCGGCCCGCAGCTTTTTTACAGACGGAGAAGGAATATGTCAGAGAATGGATTCGCGCCGTCTCCATTCTAGAAATAATCTCCCGTACCGCATTCTAGTTGCGTGTTGTGTGTGTACCTGTGTTCTGTGTATCCCGTGCGCTGTGCGCTGTAGCCGTTATTAGTGTTATTGGCCGGGCATCGTGAACTGTCCGTGGCCGTCAGACCGAGTGCAAGTGTCCCAGTGGAAGAGATATTTATTGCTTATTACCCGGGAAGTAACGAGGTTCCACGGAGCTCGGAAGCCGTAAAGGTGATCTCAGCGACGGATGAGACAGCAGTCAGCACCAGGCCGTGAATCGTGAATCCTCGTGCGGTAAATTGTAAATTACTAAATGAGTGATTATTATTCCCGTCTGCATAACATTCAAACGGACACTCGCTCTTTGAATATTGAAATCGCGGCCGGGTCCGCCTGCGGCTGGTTATATCTGTATTAACCGATCGCTCTGTTGAGTTTTTATGGATCGTGTTGTTTTTTAACCGCAGCCAAACATTATGTTTATAGAAGCTCTATGACTCGGTACTCGAAGGAAGTGTGCTGAGTGCTCACTCCGACTGCGAATGAACAGTCGCTGTCGCTGATCGCCTTGTGAACCTGCCTGTCAAAACTACCCCAAGCCGTGTTTACTTTTTATTATGCCGGACATACGTAACTCTTGTGATACCTCTGCTTCTTCAACCGCTATGCGCATTCGTGTTACGGAGGTAAGTGAATATTGGATATGTCTCATTTCATAGCACACCCGAGTCTTCCTATTTCCCGGGTAGCTCTTGTCATGTTTTGTTACAAGTCGTCCAAAATGTTATGACGCTTTGTTTGTGTATTGATTTTTCTTATTTAAGTTGATTTAATTACATGCAAATGTGCATGTGTCAGTTTCTGTCTGGGTGCGCAAACATAAGTACCTAAATGTTATCTGTTTAACGATGCAGTACTGGACATTATTTGATAACCTTCCTCCCACTTATTAGTCGCATTAGCGACCTAAGGAGGAATGTGAAAATTATGTAGGTATGATATCTGACATTTACACCTGATTCATTATTTCATCTCCAGCATAACCCAAAGTAGTACAAATATGTATTAAGTACTAAGTAGATAATATTTCGTGTTCTTTTCATTACAATCTAACTAGGCAGAACGGGAGGTTCTATTGCATTTATCCGTTGGAGGTACCTCAACGTTGTTTCTCGGAAGGAATATGGAATGGATCTTTAGAGTCCTTACCTACCTGGCTGTTCTCATTTAGCCGGTAAACAAAGGGAAATCCCGACTTCCAAGGGAATTATGACATGGCAACAATTTTTCTTTTTATTTCCAATATTATAACGCTTAACAAAGCAATACATTTGACCACTTACAGTGCACTTTAATACGAACAAATTAATTTACAGTGCACTTTAATACGCACAAATTCAACACCTATAAAAAAGCTAATTAAACAATTCGCTTTGATCTTCATTATTAATTTCTTCGAGGAATAGGCTAAAAACATCTTCTAAAAAGTATATTTTAAAATTTAATTTATCTTAAAAAATGATCAGTTTCATGAAATGTACATTCCTCAGAAAAGTCTGGTTTTCCTTGCATTATTAGGAATACCTACCGACACGGTATTCAAATGTGTCATAAAAATTCATAATATTTCGTATTAATTTTTATTGCAATTAATTCGGAGAACTCCATCAAACACATATGTTTAAATTTAAAGAAATCAAATATAATGGTGTTATTCTTATGTTCTGCAAGTACGTTTTTTTTAGTTTTTATTATTGTTGCAATGTGGCCTAACCACAATTTTAAAATGGCTTTGGACGTCGAAACAGCTATCATAATGATAAAAACTAAAACACGCTCAGAACTTAAAAGTGACATTATTAAAATTTATTTACCTTAAATAAAAAGTTGCCTGAAAAAAATATTTAGAAACCGGAGAAATCAAATTTAAAAAGAAAGACATCAAAGTCAGTTTATTAAGTTTTGTCCTTATTTTTCTTGTAAGCCCGTTACCCACGGGAAAAAGTTACCCAAATTTAGTTTATGAGGCCCGCCGCTACAAAAACAGTCTGGAATTTACGTTACTCGCCTCATCCCAGAAATTACTCGTAGATAACGGTAGCAGTTTTCTGGGGAAAAAATGTCAGATGTCGGGGGCCGCCTCAACTTCCGCAAAAACTCTTTTCCCTAACAATGGAGGTGGGTTCCTGGATGCTGTGTACCTCCGCCGAGTAGATCCCGGACCATCTTCTTCTTATCGTCCCCCGCTGTCTTATCAGTTTTTTCTTAGCCAAATATTTTTTTCCAAACCTTAAGAATAAGAGCACTATCGGGAGGGCAAGTTGGAAATAAAGCCTGGAAGCGATTCGTCACCGTGGAACTGCAATCAAGATAGCTTTTTGTTACCTTAACTTTCTACCATCTTTTAACTCTTGCCAGTTATTTCAAACCGAACGATAGCGAGCTTTTCTGACATCGTCGGATCGAGATAAACAAGATTGGCCTCTGCGGTACAAAATGTTACCACGATCAACTTGCGGCATGTGGTATGCGATTGCTGACATCGCAGATAGTCCGCTTTACTTACGAACTAGGCTTTAAACTGTTACGATTTGTTGCAATACTCGTACATGTGCAAATGTCAAACTGGGTATACAACTATGCGAACGGTGATGAGGTCTGTTGATCGGTGTCACGATTCGACATCAAAGGATTAAAGCAGTTAACAATCAGCTTCCTCCGGTTGTTCTGAAAGGGCCTGCGGACGGCTTTGAGGCTTTCTTCAAAACAAATTTAATTCATCATATAAAAGAATCATTCACAGAATATTTATTTGATTATTTATTTTATTTACCCATCATAGTCTGTATATAAAATTTTATTTTCTGCTATTTTGTAAATACAAACCATAATGCAGGCAATCCCTTTTGCATTGGTTTCATGATTTCACGGATAGAGACATGGGATGGTTGGATATTAATTACATAGATATTCCAAACAAAGAACAGAATCACACAATAAATTGAAAACTGCGTAGGTTACATGTTTACCGTCACAATACTAGTACCTATATTGAAAATTAAATCAGTGCGCTCAATTTAATAATTCGACTACTTCGTTAGAACCAACTCACCTAGTGTATTGAATATCGATGTCCATCGTCCATTCGGACACGAACTTTTTAACGTGGAACTGTAATTATTTCGGGATAACTTTGGCCAGAATGTTGATTAATCGGTGCGGCCGGCATTAATGGCGGAGATTATCTGGTAGCAGGGCCCTCTGCCCTCTTCACAGTGGAGCAGCTAATTGATGATTTTGACCAGGTCATTATTCAAACCAAATTGCAGCCTTATGGCATCATAATGTGCTATAATCTACAACATCATCCCCCGGTTATTAATCATGGCTACCTTTATCAATTATTTTCAACGTGTATACGATATTGACGCCTAATTTTATTCCGGAACCCGATACTTACGCGGATTAAAGGTGTGTCTGAACAGTCATTCAAGATCTAACAAATTAATATACCTATACCAAAAAAACGTTTCTTTCCCATAGCCCTTGCTTTAGTATCATATTTGACCGTAATAACCTGCGATACTTTTTCAAATATTTAATTATATTGAATGACTTAACAAAACATGCCGCACTTTACCCAGCTCAATGAGTAATACTTTTTAGTGAGTGGTTACAATATAAGGTCTTAAATATTGTAAAGGCCTCTTTCACACATATGGAGTTGGAGTTAATCCTTTCTTACTCCAAGCATATGGGCAAACGAAAGTTTGAAACGAAATTTGGCCTATTTGCTGTTTAACAACATTAACTAAACATTGACTCTAATTTCGTCTTTCACGAGAATTATAATTTTGCCTAAACATTGTCGACCGTTGAATCGGGAGTGGTAGGTTTTTATAATTACTTCGGGTCTTGATCTTAAATGAGCCAACATGTGGAAGCGAGTCATCTCCTCGAGTTTTGTAGATTGGTCGCCCTTTGATGTGTACAAACAACACAAATGAATTCGTATTCAGTTGGGCTCAATGCGCAAATCTTAGCAAAGAACGTCTATCACGTGATATCATAAATATGAAATTGGAACCATATTATCGTCCCATTAGAGGTTAAAGTTACTATGTACTGTTTGTATGCCGCTTAATAAGTTTTATCTCTA
>JAHDVE020005983.1:0-43286 GCA_022606495.2 Halesus radiatus | reverse complement strand
ATGTTTGTATTCTATAGGTCGATAAACGCTTTGCTTAGGTGCTCAAAAATATGTTCTTCATTACAACAAGGAACTCCGATCCCATTTTTAATCAATAATAACGTTTAAACTGAAATATCTATGTCAAATGTCTAAACAAGGATGAGCATTACCGTAAATAAATTTATTTTCTATTCATGATAACCCATAACTAAACATAAGTAATAAAATGATGTACCTTTTAAGAAACTTTAACTCAAGGAATAATAATAGTATTGAGCATTAACACTACCATAATAACCGTATTGATAATTGATTTGCTCATTAATATTCATAAATTTCGTCAAAACTAAAAAAAAAACATTTTTAAAAACAAAACAAAATCTAAAAATAAAAATGTCCTTGTTAATCCAAAAACAAAAAGCGCGCGAGACATCAGATGTTCCAACTGCAATGGTACCAACAATTCAAGGTGTTTTGATGAGTTTATCTTTTATTCGCTTATAAATAACGATTTATAAATTCTAATATATAAAAAAATTTACATATTCAGAATCAGCGTTTTCTGATCTATTTGAATATATATTTTTAAAGGCGTTATATTTTTGTAAGTTTTGACTCGTCTGTCTCCCTTCTACAAAACACTTTTCTATGTTGTTATGTACTGTTATATATATACATACCTGTTAACATTTGGACGAACTATAAGATAACTGATAAAATTTACAACTCACAAATTCTAGAATCCATAAAAACTACATTAAAATTACTTACACTATATAGCCGCGATTTTGTGTTAGAACCATGTAATTTTGAAATATATTAAGGTCCCTAGAGCAGTGGTCCCTAACCTTATTGTTACCGCGGACCGGTCAACGCTTGATTTATCGACGAGGGAGGGGGGGACACACAGAATGTTAATATTTTAGATAGTTTTTATTTAATACTTTTAATTGAATCGTGTTTAAACATGCCTTTAAAATAAAATACAGTTACACCGAAATGTGTTGCTTATGTCCAGTTTATTCCGTTGTTTTGTTTTGGTTGTTGTCACTGAATACCCTACTTCACACAGATAGGAAATGGCCATAGGGATTAAGTGCTGTGGTAGTATTCTCAGGGTATTCCGCCATGACTTTAATCCAGAACACCGGCAGAGTTGTTGTATCGAACGTAGTTTTAAGGCTGCAATGATCTGCAATATCCAGCAGTTGATCTTCTTTCGCATGCATGCTTTATTCGCCTGGTTTCTTGACAATTTTTTAAGCAGGCCCTTGCGCGACCCGGTACCATTTGATCCACGGACCGGTACTGGGCCGCGGACCGGGGGTTGGGGACCACTGCTCTAGAGGACAAAACAGTCATACGTGTTGATGATAACGTTTGAAGAAATAAGTACGTGTGGATCACAGCAGGTCTAACTAATAGTACTCAATTTGGTAACAACAGTCGTCGGTTGGGGAAACACATGCGTATTGATATTCTGGTCGCCGTTATAATATTTTTTCTTCTGAATTTCAAATACAAATCGTTTCAACGTTTACTTTGGTGAATCGTATTGTTTTTTTAATTTTTGCATTATTTAAACGGTGTCATGTATATATTTTTTCTTTATCTTTCATTATTAATCCAAAAAAATTAGGTTAACCTTTACATACCTGAAAGAAAAAAAAGAAGCGGGGGGGGGGGAATAATAAAGAGTAGGTTCGAAAACTAGCGTCACTCAAATATATTATCCATTAAAATGCTCGTATTACGACTGCATTCGCAGCTTTTCGCGGCGAAGATTTTTTTAGTAGTAGAGATACAAACGGGGAAGTCGCGCATCGTGGGGGGGGGGGAAGGAGTAATTTTGTGAACGAGTAATTTGATGAAGTAATTTCGTGAGGAGTAATTTGATGCATATTATTTAATATCTAAAAAATAATGAGATATTTTCTTTAAATGCAGATCGATTACCGAGCGGGTTTTAGATTGAAGCTCGATTCATCCCAAATACCGACCACGACGATCCGTCCTTCGTATCAACGGAGGGTTCAAAAATTGCTTCAATTAAAACTACAGAATCTGATGACTCGCTAATCAAATACACGACAGCTAAAGAAATCAAATACATCGCCAAACCACACTAATCGAAAATTATTGTAAAAAGTGGAGTCTCAATCAATCTCACTAAAAGTGTTGCGACTGTCTTTAAACGAAGAAAGCCTAAACAACCCCCAAACATAATACTATTTGGGAAAAAGGTTCCATGGGAAAAATCTATTAAATACCTCAGAGTAATCTTAGACCATAAAATAACGTGGGCAAAAGTATCAAGGAAAAATAAATTCAGAAAATAAGTCGATAGCCGAACTCCATCCCATGTTATGTAGTAATCGATTATAATCAGACAATAGAGTACTCCTTTACAATACGACCATAAGACCGGGCTTTACATACGCTGCACCTATAAGGGCACACAGCACAACACATCAATACACTACAAACCATACGAAACAAAGCCATTCGACTAGCGTTGAATGCGCCTAAGTCGATCAGGGTTTCTACTCTCCACAAAGATACAAACATTCCTCTGATAAAGGATTTAATAGTTACACAATCTGAAATAGTTTAGCAGGACATGAAAAGCCCTCCATAAGCTCTCTCGTTAAGTATAGCGAGAATAACATCTTTAAAAAACCCAAAATAATCCTTCGCAAGGAGTGAAATCCTACCCAATAATGCAGTGCAATTTTTTTTAATTCATTTTCCCAAAAACACCCTAAAAGTCCATGTAAAGTATCTCTAGATAATTCATTTCGTCAATACATTAGTCAGTAAACTCATGTTTAGGAACTCTGAAAATAAATCATGTCAAATTCAAAAAATATTAGTATGTGATGTAAAAATACAACTTAAATATAGCATAAACCTCTCGGTAGGGGTGAGTGTATTACCCCCCCCTCCCCCTTTGGAAAGGGAGCATTAAGAATAAGTCTGTTTAATAATCGTGAAACCACTAGTAAGTTGTTAAAAATAGTCACAACTTTCAAACAATAGACTGTCTCAACAAGCGAGCAATTATTAAACTAAAAGCTAACCCTACTTGTTGACTAAAAGCTAACCCTACTTGTTGACTAAGGTATAAGTAATACAAAAAATCATTGAAAAACTTATCCCTAAAACTGTGATCTATACCGACTAGAAATAAATTAATCTATTATCGCATACTTACATAGACCATTTGACAGTTACTGTCTACAGTAGACAGGTCAATGAAACTAACATTCTATTCAAGAAATAGTTTCTATATTTGAATTGATTTCCTCAGAAGTAAGGTGAAATTGAATTTACTTCGGAACGCGGATCGCTCAAAACACGCTTCTACCGGTGTATCTATTCAGTGTGTAAAATACAATATATCTGATAATTATCGCAACTAAAAAGACGGAGGGGTTCAAAGCGGTGAAGTCTCATGGGTAGTTGATATTCAAACTAATGTGTATCTAGTAATCTTTTGAGATACCCAAAAGGTTAAGCTACATACTATATTGTGTGACCAAACTGTTGTTGGGTTAATATTTTCCCACGGGATTAACTCATCCACTTGAAAATTACTCGATCGCATGTTTCATGGTGCTGTTTAAGTCTAAACTTAAACTCTTGTGTCACACTTTTCATGTCATGTTATTTCATATAATACGATGATATGACGAAAACGACAGCTTAGTGACAGTTACGATATGAAAACGACAGTTTCGTTGAGACACCGAAATTATGGCTAAAGTTAGTAAAAACGACATAATGATAACGATGACCACGTGATTTTACGACAATTTGATACTAAAAACCACACGTTTCTACCATTTTCATAAGGAGAAAGTTAACGACAGTTTGATGATATTTTGGAAATGCAAACGACAGTTTATTAATGACAGGAAGATGAAAACTATACTTCTATAGTGCTAATCAATAACCAGTCTGTAGCTGAGTTGACAGATACGTCGGCTTCCCACCCAGACGTCATGGGTTCTATTCCTTTAGTGACTAAGTACTCCATAATTACACAAACAACATCTTCCGCTTATAATGATGGTAGTAATAGAATTTCAAATATTTTCGGGGTATTCGACATTTTGCTAATGAATATTACAAATAAATTAAAAAGAGCAATAATATGGTAACGAGGTAAACGATAATATTTTGAAAATATCTTCGACAAGCGATACGGCTGGCCGCTTGGCGATAACCTAGCTAATTAAAATTTCATTAAAGTTAAAGAAACGGCATTCTTCACACACCCTATGCAAATAGAATCAAAGAAGATTTGCTTGCTATTTTTTTTTAATGCTTACTTTGCAATTAAGTGGTATACCTTCCCCTCATTTGTCTTTATTGACATAATATTTATTTATTTCATTTATTAACGCATTATTGAGATATTACATGGAATAGTAGGTAATATTCTGTTAGTATAACAATATTTTTATAAACAAGATAATTATAACTAATTATACTTAAAAATAAATAAATAATAAACTAAAATAAGAAAAAATAAAAATAAATCATTTCTGTAAGTGACTTTTCCACAGTTTGATAATTCCTTCGGAAGGCAAAACAGCTGTCACTTGTAATAATAATTACATAGCAGTTGTTTAAATTAAATGATAATAGTTATTAATAATTTTTTAAATTTATAAATAAAAACTTAGTTCTGCAAATTAAACTTGAACACAACAAATAAGTTAGTAGTAGTATCATACGTACATTCATATAATTGTTATTTAACGTTGAGATGCAAAGTATGGAGCAAACAATAAAACATTTACCTAGTTACAATACAAAAAATCTGAAGCACGAAATCACTATATTGACCGCGACGTTTAACTTATAATATTAAAAGCATATCGTAGAACAATGCTAGTAAATATTACAAAAAAAAAGAAGTAAATGCAATAGGCTTGAGTGTAAAACAAAAAAGGAAACATTCTGAAGATATGACATACTACATAAAATAAAATACATAAAATTAATTATTATCACGTAGGATTGAAATTATTTGATATTTAAAATCTCCAAGATTATCACTACAAAAGCAAATTAGCAAGTATGTTTAATTATTTATTTTTACATTAACAATTATTAATTTGTATATAATCTAAAATAATTTAAGTTCATATATATATATTTTTTAATTTTTCGCAAGAAGATTTTGTATCTTAGTATCGATTGTCTCACATAGATGTCACTGTCCGTAAGACAGTACAGTAGGCTATCTGAGAACCTATTATTATTATCATTGTCTTAGACGGAGCTCTTAGCCTCCTGGCTCCCTTAATTCATTATACTTAGATTTCGTGTATCATGTTATTTGTTGATAAATAACCAAGTTATTTTAATCGGAGTTTTATTATGAAGCCATAAGAGTACAACAAATAATGTATTATCTCTTTTTGTATAATGGGCCTTTACATTAAAGTTTTATTGTGGTATTGAGATGGCAAAATAATAATGAAAGTACTGTAATTATCACAACGTATTATCTCAGATGACAGGTGATAATGAAAAGAAACCGGACACTCGTTCATTCTCTTTATTCATATGCTAGGTTTTCTTGCTTTTATCCCATCTCTCTCATATAATTCTTCAATCGCACGTTCATTACAGATGTTTTGTATGCGATTTTCTTTGGATAAATAATTCACTGTTTTTTTTTCATTTTATCCGATTTATCTACACAAAACAAATTGAAACAAAATGTTTTCAATTACCTGGGAGCAAGAAGGTAGCAAAAGTGTTGTTCGGACGTTGTTTTTATTTGTTTACTCGGGAAGAAAAGGCATGTATTTGAACAGATATCAATTTCATATTTACATATCTTTCACATCAGCGGTAAACTTTCCTTGGGATGATGTAGGTGAGGGAGGTGCAGGACGAAGATGAAAGACCCATATTTCTTTGGCTGCCGTCTTTTGTTGTAATTTCAAAGTTCTACGCAAATATTTTTGCAACCTAGATGGGGTCTCGGATCCTATCCGATTTTAATTATATGGGAATTAATCGAGGATATTGTTAATTGCAATTTGGTGTCAATAGCTTAATTTGTAGAAACGTTTGTCCCGGAAAGACTAGAGAATCTGAGTTTTAGTCTCGTTTGAAACTGTCATCTTTTTTTTCTGTGTCTCTTTATGTGTATATCGGACAGCAGAGTCGTATTACCCAAATTAATAAATTATGTATAATAAGTATGTTGCCTGTTGTATGCGATGATGCGGTGATGATTGCTAACAGTATGGAAGATCTATAGTCCCTCGTATCTAGGATGAACAAAGTATGTATGAAGACATAATAGCCGGGACGAGTCAGCGCTACCGGAGATCGGAAAACACTCTTGTCCAGGCCGTCGCCCAGTGGCATGGCGCGCCTCTACATCGTAGATGGAGAATTTCCCTCAGGCCACTGTAGCATAAGTGTTAAATATGTTATTTTAATTTAATTTAATTTTTATTTATGTTTTTATATTATATTTCTACAGTGTGTAATTTTTTATTCTTAAAATGTATTCTTTTTATATGGCAGACAAAGTATTGCACTCACCGCTTTCTTTTGCTGAAATAAAACATTATTATTATTATTAAATACTTGAGCTGGGCCATGGAAGTCAGAATAACAGAAGAGAATGCATGATAAATTGTATAAATGCGAATGAAGCAAGAAGTATATGCCGAGATCGAGTTGTTTGGCGTTCTATCCTATTTGACTACCCCTGCGGGAAACCGGCATAATGGTTCGTTAGTTAATAAATTATCTTCATTTAGTCTCACAACGGGCTCCTTATCACCGTACGCACGTGTCATGTAGCCGTGGGACCGGAGTAATTAATTTTTGCCCTATTTGACTCATGTTATAAAAATGTCCTTTGTTCATTTGTGCCTTTATTAATATGAATATGGGAACAACTAGCCCGACCATCCAATTGTTCGATAACTTTCGTATTTCGTAGTCAATGTTTCAATTGAAAATCCTTACCCAAGGTCCCTGAAGAGGAAGCCGGCAATCTGTCACTGGCGTAAGCGTCCAATGCAATCTGTTTCATATTTTCATTTAGAGTTTTTTTTATTGTCTTCTTCAATATTTAATAAATAATGCCTGTAAAATTCTTATTTTATATTAGTACATCAAATTTAAGCTGAGGACTAAATGGTCGCGATCGAGTGAATCAAATAATTGAATCGGGTAATGTCATGTTTGTGCAATGTACAGACTTGTATAGCGGTCCATCCGCTCTGCCTAGATATGAGGAGAAACGGCGTGATGGTTAGTTAGTAAGTTTGTGACTTTTTTCACAAATAATTTTAATAAAATAATCTGTAGTAAAAATGAACGGTGGTCTTTCACCAGAGCGATACTCAGTATACCTATATACTAAGTATCACTCTGGTGAAATACCACTGTTCAGAATCGAAACGTTGCTAGAAAGTACTTTAGCAGTATTAAATGACCAAATCCGAAAAGCTTTTCACATAATTCGGCCTAATTGTGGTAGATATAACGCCACTGGCTACGGTCAGTTGAAAAAAGATGCTTTTTAATGTAAGAACTCGTTCGTATAATACTAGCTGAAGTAACCAGCGTTACCCGGGGTTATGAATGGTTTGGAGTAAAGTTTTTAGGTTGTAATGTGTTACCCCTACCACTTCCCCTACGAAGTAATTTTGGTTTTAGTTTTTTTTTTTTTTAATATGGACAAACACTCCCGGGTTACGAATAAACTGACAATATTTGAAAATCTCCTACTACTATCACGATATTCCTGAAAATTTTGTTGTTGCATGATGGAGGACTTGGCTAGCTAAGGAATCAAACTGGCAATGCCTGGGTGGGACCCAGACGCGTTGTCAACTCAGCCACTGAACGTCGTTCGAACGGGTTCCGGGTAGAACGAAATTAAAGATGGAAGTCGAGTCCACGATGAAGCAATTTAGGTAGAGTGTCAGATGGTGGTGTTGTTCGTTCCACGACTGGAGTGAAAAAGTGAGTACATACCGCTGTGTTAACGCTATTTATAGCGCGCGGCGCGTCCGAACATTATGCGCTGGCATTGAACGTATTGTGCAATCTCGGCTCGGTATTGCATGTGTTGTGCAATAATTTATATTTCGTTATAAAGAAATATGTTTTCCTGCTTAAATTATTCCACTTTACAGAAACGTTCGATACACAAATCATCCAATTATTATTTTAATTCTTATAAAACAAACAAACATGGCCCGGGATACTCTTCTTTATAGATAGACAAGATAGATTTTGTTGGAAATATTTCAACACACTTTGTCTACACTAATGAAGATTATTTTAAATTTTATCTACAAATAAAATCCCAGTAAAATATTATTTGGTTTAAAATCATTAGAATTTTCCAATTATTATGTAGCACCGCTTTCGTGAGAAGTCACCCCTATGGCGCTTACATTAGAGACAGATTTCTAGGAATTCAACCTTATACAAGTATTGTTTTTACATCCTTTTGTACACATCTGAAATAAATAACACCAAGCTGTTTCCATCGTTTCGTTTTCTTTCTGTTTGAGATCCACTCGATTCTGAATTTTTTCGAAAATCCTTTCTCGCCAAATATACTTTTAGATGACAAACGTTATTCGTATAAGATCAAAGTGAACATCAAAAAGAAAGCGATGTGGTCGTCGAATAAATGTTCGAACGTACGATTTTATTACGTGGGAATATTGCGTATTACGGATTTGTAGTAGTTTTCTGATAATATGGGACGTATACCAAAAATATAGGGTGTTTTTTTTAGAGGTTTGGTTTTTAAACACCTTTTAACACCTGTAAACTGGCCTCCACGATCGTGTGATCTCACACCATTAGATTACTTTCTTTGGGGGTATGTGAAGTCACAAGTCAATGCTGATAAACCAGAGACGTTGGACTATTTGGAAGTCAATATTCGCCGTGTTATTGCCGAAATACGGCCCCAGTTGCTCGATAAAGTTGTCGGAAATTGGACTTCGCGATATTAATTTTCACCGCTGCACGAGAAAAACTTTCCACAACTGTTTGTCACAAAAGTAGACCTAAGTAAGTAAAAGTACACTAACTTCAGGTGGTGATTTTACAAGATCCTATAATCTAAAGAACTTTTTTCGAAATTTAATTGTTTTATTTTCCATGCTAAAAGACACCCTTACTAAAAATCCGCAGTCTAAGGTCACACTTACCAGATAAGCAAATAAATTGCCGTGAATGAAGAGTAGCAATGTGTAAACATTCGGATTTGACTGGATGTAGGAATGCGGGAGAAGGGGAGGAGGAAGGTTGGGAAAGAGCGGTCACGGGAGACAGATCATTTTTACAGACTTACCCCGAGGGTGGTGTCCCTCCAGGGAGCTCGGCTCTGGACATTCGACTAGCTCAGTTTCGGCAGGCCAAGAAGCTCCTCTGCAGGGTCGTAGGCCGACAGGCAGTCTTATAATTGGGAACTGGGACTCTAGTACTTTGTCAATTGAAACTACTGAATGCTTTCAAACTCAGGGTTTAATTCAGGGGAAGGTACAGACACGGTGAGTTATGTTATGATAAACAGTAGGCTAACCTAACCTCAACTGAAAGTTACGGGTGATTTCTCTCTGATATATTCTAAACCGGCATGTAAACAGGGACTCGAATAAGTTACAACACAAATAGGGGGGACAGCTCACAGTTTATGTTGTAGCGGCGAATGGGGTCGTCGTAGAAGCAATTAACAGCCAGCCAACATGGCTGTTCGCGTGCTCCTTTTCGAGACGTAGTCGGCGGCGAGCCAGGGATGCCATCTCCAGAGCGGGTGAGGGCGAGTGCTTCCGAAGCCGGGTGCGAGGAGAGAATGCCGGCGTGTGTGCGTGCGAGGTGTCGCTTTCTGGCGTGCGTGGCGCTGGCGTCGTTTTAACGTTGATGTTTTACGAGTGGCTAGTTTTTAGGAACTTACTGACGTTACGTAACAAATGTCACACATCTATGTTTGATGTGTTTTCTTGGAAACACCACACACACAATAACAAGAATCCAAAAGTGCATTCATACATACTTTAAGGCTAAGCTGTCATTGAAACCACTTTTTCGATTATTCCATAATACCATTCGGTTTACATTATGAAAACCAAAAAACATGTTTTGGATAAATTGAACCCCTTCCTAGAAATCCTTTTGATAAGAATTTGAATAAAAATATCAATTACGTTGTATAAAATATAAGCGTAAACTGCTAAATAATTTATTTTTTATTAGAAAATTATGAGAGCATGAAAGAAACGTGTTTTAAAAATACTGCTTTATAGCCATGACTATTTGTGAAAGTTTCCTTCGATAATTTTTTTTTCTTTCTTATAAAAGTCTTCGCAAAATGAATATAAACCGCTTTTCGCGCTTACACCAAACGTTTCTAGACTCCGCTTGCCAAGTGATTTTTACACCTATTTTCTATCTTCTATTATGTAAATAAAGATGTCCCGGCGATATGTGTTTGTTTTGTATAAAAAATTATAGTTTTATTCGGAGCTTAATAATTATTTGCCCACATGACCTTCAAAACGAGAGAAAGGTCACTGTTTATATGAGATTTCGAAAAACTACCCGCTATTTCCCTTTCCCACGCCTTAAAGTAGAATGTTGACACTTCTTGAAGAAATTTCGCACGTTTTTTAGATGAAAATTAATGGGTATTAATTAATTAATGGTAAGGGTAACACAACCTTTAATAACCCCGGGCAATACCGGGTACTTCAGCTATTTGTTTATATTCTTAAATGATGAAATATATTACAATGTGGTTTATAAACTTCAATAAGTTTTTCCAATAAAAATACAAATTATTATCAATTATGCTTTCACTATCATGCAGAAATACATCCCGAAGATACTGCACTTTACCCCTGGACACCTTGTACACCTCCGTGACTTGTATTGCTCTATTATCAGTGGTTGTGTTTAGTTTTTCAAATTCGGGAAAAATTGTACAATGAATAATTGAAAATAGCCATTATAATGGTCTACCGCTGTTTTTTTTGACAACTGAATTGCCTACCAATTTTCATATAGCAAGATTTTATATTAAGCTATCTGAAGTACCCGGTTTCATCGGGGGTTATAAATGGTTTGTAGTAATTTTTTAGGTTATGATATGTTACCCCCACACAATAATTTTCCGCTTATAGTATATTGTTTGTCCTAATGAGGGAAGCTTTGCTTCTGAAACATGTAGATATTTATATATTAAAAATAGTGGTGTAAACATAGGTCTTCTTATTACATCTTTCAAAGAAATTATCCTCTTATTTTATACTTCATACAAAAATTCTGCTTTCCCGATTGGGAAAGGGGGATGGGGTAGTTTTTCTAAATCTAATGTAAGCAGTGACCTTCCGCTTATTTTGAAGGTTAAGTGTATAAGATTTCATCATGTTTGGAATAAAACAGTTGGTTTGTATGAAAAACGAACTCACCCACGGGCAGTATTTAGATAGACGAAGATTCTTTTTATGTTTCGTTGTTCTTAGGGTAGAAACATTATGGACTGCACGCCACTGGTATACATTAACGTAATGTGAGTTTCTTACGTACAGCAGATAAAGTTTTTCTCTTAATTTGTAAAAATATCTTTAAAATAAATCAGTTTTTGCGCTCCTTCTAAAATTACTCTATACCTTTTTACGAACAGGCGCGTTTTTTTTCCAACCACACCACAAAAAAAATCCTTAAAAGTGGTTTCCCAACCTTAATTAGAATTAAACCATTGAATTGGCGCAAGCGTCTGAAATATACCACATTTTTTTATTATATACATGGACATTTTTCGATGGATCTGGGTGAAAATAATGGAAATGTGTATCTCGTCGGGGTTGAATAAACGATTCAGATAATAAAAATAATTCATTTGTTTGTATTTTTTAATATTATTTTTTATTTATACTTATTAAAATTTAATCGTGTTAAAAGGGGTTCTGCAACTTTTTTCCCGTTTTTATACATTTTAGTATCTGACTCCTGTTTCAGCATTCATAGCCATTTTCAAACTGTGGTTAGGTCAAATTGCGACTACTTACTTATATGTGTATTCCCGAAAATACCAACTCACGTCAGTCCACCCTTAGGTCAGCATCGTCATCAGCTATCGGCAGGTTAAAGGAACCAAAGCGCACACCTAATACAAGTTCGGGGATCGTGCTTTCGGAGTGTCAGGACCTAAAGCCTGGAATGAACTGCCGCGTGACTTAAGAATTATCAAAGACTCAAAAGAATACAGAACTAAACTTAAAACACATCTTTTCAGACAATCGTATCAATAAATTGAAGAAATTCACCTGTAAATTGCTTAGCTAGGCTAGCCGGTTAGAAGTAAGTCATTAAATAAATAAAATAAAAAAAATTCACGCATCGGTGCGCAAATGCGTCCACAGCCCGCAACACTGTAAATAACCGAAGTGTAAAATAAATTTAAAAAAGTTAATATTTAATAAAAGCTTCTTACGCTTTTTAAGGTAATTTTATAGATATTTTTGAGTCCTAAAATTCATTTTATGAATACTTTCCAGTCCTAAAAATTCTTAGTATCTCAATAAATACCAACTCTTCTTGTGCCACCCATCTTCTAATAAATGTAACATCAATAGAAAAGGAGCAACAAATAAACATGTAAAACTATCATCTCTATAAATAAATTTTCCAATAAAACTGTGTTCATCTGAAGCGACCTTCCAGGTAAGTATGTTTTTCTGTATCTGTTTGTACATAATTACTTAAGAAATATTTAAAAACCGATATACCCAGAAGGTTTTGTCAGGTACTTCCAGTAGAAATCTACTTTCCCCGCTTTTGTTTAAACATGAAATGTATTTATTAAATACTAGCTGATGTGAACCCGGCCTTGCTCGGGTAAAATAATTGGTTTGACAGCGAAAGTAACTATCAAAAATAAAGAAACATTCATTTGAATATTTCGTTTCATTCCAAACGTTTATTTTTTCAAAATATATCTAAATCATAGGTTCTAGGTACCTACTCGGGTTTACATTTTGAAAATATTCTACCTAGAAAAACCTTCTTCTTTGAATATGCAATCTGTGGCTAACCAGAGTGTTATATCTATGGGCTAACCTAAGTAAAACATGGCGGTTTCAATGTTTTTCATACGAATTTTAAAACGTTATAGCAACAGTTTTACACATCGGATTTCATTCAAACGACTCTTTAAACCTTCCCGGCACTAATAAAGACAAACTGTGCTATTTTCAGCGAAACCGGTCAAGTAATTTTTGCGAAAATCAAGGACAAACAAACAAACAAACTTACATTGATTTATATATATATATAGATTTTAAAATAATAATATTAATAATAATATTTGGATGACTTGTATTGCGCCGTAATTGTGAAAAATCACTTCAAGGACGATGTACAAATACTACTTGCTAGGGTTTATCTTATTATGCACAAATAGATATCGAAGCATACTTACCTGGTAGGTCACTCCAGATTAAAACGTTAACTTACAAAGGTTTTGCTTGAGAAAACATGATTTTGCACGCACAGGACACAATATTAGAAAACACTGCACATTGTAAATGATATTGCAGTTATTGTTTAAATCCTACTTGTCATTAATATTATATTTATTAGAGGGTTATTGACAAAAGAAGAGAAGGTAATTTTTTTTAAATCATTATTTTATTTATTAATAAATTATTAATTTTAGTAATTATTTACAGTTACAAATATTAACAGTTATTCCCCGTTTCCCCTCTCCCAGACACTCCCAGTTTACACAACACTGGCTTTCCAACTTAGGGACTTTCCTCCAACCTAACCTTCCCCATCCCCTTTTCTTCTTTACACAACATAGTATAGATAAAATACATAGAAAGGGGCGAAATAAAATACTATAAACTACCTAACTATCACGCCGTTTCCCAACAGGGGCAGGCAGAGAGGATAGACCACCAAACCACTCAGTATTGATGAACACTTCTTGCTTATGCATCTTTTACACATTTAACACCCTAAACACATTACCTCAAAATCTAAACAATTTTTTTGAATTTCTTATCAGCTCAGTGGTTAGAGCGTTGTCCCGGTAAGACAGGAGGTCCTACTTCAATTTCCATACGCGATCGATTTCTTTTGGGAATGATTCAATAATGAAGAACACAAACTACTAAAAATACTTCTTTTAATTTGTGTATTTTATTAGTACGATTTTTTATTATATTTGACGGCCTCCATGGTCGAGGGGTAAGGCTCTCGACTACGAACCCGAAGGTCGCGGGTTCAAATCCCGGCGTGCGCGAGTAATTTTTATTTAATTAATTTGTGTTTTTTCACAATTAATTCATTTAAAAATAATGTATGGTATATTTGCGCACGTTCCAGAGTGGAAGATACTCTCAGTATCGCCCTGGTGAAAGACCACCATTCAGAATTGAAACGTTGCTTGAAATGGCTTTTAGCCGTGTTTGGTGACCATATCTGAATAGACAGGTATTCCCCACCTTCCTCTTCCTCTTCTCCTTCCCTCCCCAATACCTTCAGCCTCACAACATTCCCTAATTGGGAATGCCATAGTCTCACTGGCTCCAGACGGTTGGGAGCAGTTGGGACTCTTGTGAGGTATTCATATAAAAAAAAAAAAAATAATACATATTTTTTTAATAATTACTACTTTTCAATATAAAAATCGGTTGTTTTATAAAAAAAATTCTTCTGGGTAATTATTAAGCGTGACAGCTGTTTCGCCTTTTGAAGACATTATCAAACTGCGGAGAAGCCACTTACAGATGATTTGTTTATAATATTTCTATGTAGGTACTTCTAAGAATGTTTTCAATTTTATTACCAATGCTCATTTAAATGCTTATATTACGCTGCACTCATATTTCCATATTTAAGGTTTATAATGCACTGTTATTTAAAATTTGACTAAAGGTCATTAAGATTGAAGTTTCCAAATTATTTTGTAATTGAAGATATTTTGTTTTTTTAATGAAAAATGACTTTCTACAAATTAAACTATGATAATAAGAGTAATAGTAATTTTAAAATATATATATATTAGTTCAGCTACCGTAAGGCCATAAACATTCCGGTGAGACATAGCAAAAAGATCCTTAATAGATTGTCAAGAGATTATTTGAAAACACAAATTGATGAAATAGTTTCAAGTAACACAAAATTTTAAACCAAAACTTTTAAAAACAATTACTACCTCACTAGATACTAATGACATTTTTTTGTCACTAGTTCTAAAATTGACATTTTTCGTCGTGGTTAATCTATGCCGACCGAAGTTGGGGTCATTCCACTTATTTTACGGACTTGATTCCAATTCTTAGTTTAGTCAGACGCAGTCGATCCCTCGGACTCGGTCTTCGTTCCTTTCGGTCCGCATGGGTCCGCCGATCCAGAAGCAAAAATCGTTCATACTACACTATTTTATAGGGACGCCTTTCGTTTCTCTCAAATTTACTCCAATCCAAAACCTTTGCCGTTTCTTGAGTATGAGTTTTGAACGAGTGAATCCGGATTTGCGAACTCAGAGTGAGTCCACCGCCTTCGGAATTTAATTCATTGGACTTCTGTCCTTCATGCCTGCCTTAAATTGTCGAAAATGTCAACATCTCTGTTTACAAACTAATTATGTTTAAAGTAAATAATAACTTAATTGGTAACTTACTTAATATTGAGTTTTTCTCTTGCTAAAACTATGCAAATATTGAAGATTTAATGAATGCCATTCGCTTAATGACAGCTGACAGCTGTCACCCGAGAGAACCAGAACTTCAGTTAAACAAGATGTTTTAAAGCCTAAGGAAAAGAATTAGGAATCTTCCTTAAAAAGAACGGGAATTGCGCTCCAGGTCCGACTAGCTAATTTTCCTAATCCGCTTCTTCTCCTCTCGTTCTTTGGTTCTTATTCTCGCAAAATTTCTCAAACATGATGATTGGGTTTCTTACATATAGAAAATTTTACTGGCTTTATGCAGATCTATGAAATTCCGCTACTCATTAACAAAACATTTCTTCAATTAGCTTTAGCTGTACTTTATGACCATAAGCAGATCTGAATAGATTAGTACTAACCAACATTCCTCTTTTATTGTTTTTATTTAAATTAAAATTTAATACCGTTATAGCATTTATGTTAACGGCGTCCAAAACCATTACTGTATTTCTCTGGCTTTGAAAACTGAAACAGCTGTCACAATAATAAAATAAACTTGCAGAATTTAATATTACTAAATTTCATTGACTTGATTGAAAAATTATTAGTGTTCAACGAATTACTCATAATAACGATAATAATAAAAACATTCCTCGTAACTTAATCAAAGCGCACTCACAACTCTCCACTACATAGCACATTTCAGATACATTGGTAAACAATACATATACACGTTCTCTATTTTACAGACCCACACACACACACAACTTTTACGCAGACATCGTATTTTATCGACAAAATAATGGGCTCGATTTCGTCGATTGAAGGTTTAATCTAGCGTTTTCTATTTTTTTTAAATTTATTGTAAATCAAATTCAACAATGTTATTATTAAGTTCTGCAAGTATTTTTAGTTTATTTTTATTATGACAGCTGTTTCGGCGTTTAAGGCCATTTTCGAACTGCAGTTAATCCACATTGTGACGCATTATTTATGTGATTTTATTTACCCCAACCCCATTATAACTTGGACGGGGTTCGAAACAGCTATCACAATTATCACATTAATAAAAAAACTAAAAATTCTGGTTGAGCTTAATAATTACATTTCATTTACATTAAATTAAAAAAATATATATTAAATGGAGTTCTACGAATTAAACGTAAAAACAATTAATAATAGCGTTTACTTAATCAATGTTTTCAAATTGGTCACGGCATACTTTCATCCGCATTTTAGTCTCTTCGTCGAACCCCAATCACAGTTTTATTCATCCAATCTGAAAAAGAGCTTTTCCCGAACCCCAAATCAAGAAATAACCAATTAAATTCTTAGTGGAGCTTTCCTGATAAACCCTCGTAAATAATTTGAACACTATCGGGAAGTGATAACCCTGTAGCTCGGGTAAAAATAACCTAGCGAGGGGTAATTTTACGAACCGGTAGAGTTTCCGACATATTTTATGGTAAATTAATGGAAATTACTTTAATTTTCCGGAAATTGCCGGAATTTCGCGGGGATACACTGGAATACTTTGTCGACATCCGGTTTAGAATCTACACAATTTGGCTGTGTTACATTATGAAGCAAATTAGTTGGGAAGTTCATAAACTCTTATTTTATTCAGAAATGTGGGATGGAATACGTTATTTCCTCGCTGTTTTAGCAAAAAAAAAATAACCTTACAATTTTGTATCACACGTGGGACATATGATAAAATTATGAAAAAGACGTTAAAACATTTGAAGCCTTTGAATATTCCAAAAATGTCAGAATAGGTTTACGTAATACAAAGTTTTTAGTTTCGTGTTCTTTTTTAATATTAATAAATACAATAATTTGATTACATTGTGTTTGTGCAATAATTTCGGCTCAGAGTCATCTTATTTATATGAAACCAGTTGCCACTACTCTTTATAATGTGCAGTTATTAGTTTCGGTAAAAACCGATCTTTATTGTTTTTTATGATTCTGAGAGGTGCTTGACATTGGAATTTATGTTATTAATACCAACTCTTTTTTTACTAAATATTTATACATAATCTTATGTAACTAGCTAATTAACCTTCGCGTTTTTGTCCTAAAGGGGTAAGTACATATTATAGACCGCCAAATAACTCTGCCTTCGAACGCAGCGCTTGCTTCAATAACAATCATACATTATCTCATACAAACTCTTCTGTTATTCTGACTATTGACATAATCTGGCTCAAGTATTTGATTAACTCGTATATTTGATTCGCCGTGCCTATTCTTCCCGGCGGTATATATGAACTCTGCGTAATTCAATTTTTGTCCACCTCTTCATTATAAGTAAACACTGTTCGCGTGAGATTCTTGGGTGTTCTTTTACAATGAAAATCGGTTGTATCGTTACAATGCGGCGAATTTTTTACAAGTTGATGGATCGTTTTAATTTCGTATCTTTAAAATGCCTGGATACTTAAAGATAGGACACATATAACATATTTGACGATAATCTAAACTTGGCAAATTTCAAAAAAGTATGAACGAATTATTTCTACCTAGTTTATAAATTATTTTAAACTACAACTTTGTACGTTATTTATTTATTTGTTATTAATGTTAATATTGACTTTGTGGATATTGCGTTATTTATTTTTTTCTGTTCCTTTATATTCCTGTGTATTTTTAGCTTTAGTGCAGTTTTTTTTTTTTTTTTCTTATTTCAAGTCTAATTAACTTAGTGCATCCTTTAAAAATGATATACTTATACGTGAAAGCCCTCTGGGCGTTTAAATAATAAATAAAAACTTAATAATCAATTAATCCCTTGCTGATAACGGAATGGCAACACAATTTCTCCTCTTTGTGATTTTTTTTTTTGGATGTTAATCTCATGAACAGTACAAGCAGCTTTCCTTTAATATGTCCACGCCTTGTTTTGACAAAGAAAGAAATTGGGAGCCTTCATCAAAGCATCGGTAAGCTTTAGAAAGTGTTTTGTAACATGTTGTATTAGATTATAAGTGGTATTTTGTAAGATGATTACGGAGGGTAAACACACAAAATAGATCAAGAGATAGAAGTGCGCTGTGGACGCACACGTGTACCCGAAAGAAGCTCAATTTTTCCTTACTAAATTATCAAATATTTTCAGATATCTTTCATTGGTCGAAAAGCCTTATGTAAATTGGCGACATAATTTTTCCACCAAATCTGTGTAGATCGGTTAGATTGTGCGATTGAACCTTTCTGTAATTGAGAAATCTGAAATCTCCCAGTTTAAAATGTGGTTAAAGCCATAAAATATTTCGTAAAACCACCCTTTGGGAAAGGGCAAACCCAATTATTCGAGAGTCCGAAATAGAGTTGGGGCAATTTCTCCAGAGAATAAGAGGTTTTGTTTCTATCTTTTTAACGTCGACAATGGTTTCCGCTTTGTCGCTTCTTTTAAATTTTTATTATGTATCTTCACTATTGTGTAGTAATATGTTGAAAAACGAAACATCGTGAACATGCAATGAAAAGTGGTAAATATTATGTATTTTTTGTTGCAGATTTAGACCAACGATTTTAGCATGAAGGCAGGCTCATATTTTTGCAAGTTAAGATATGATTTTTAATAGTTTTTTTTCGTATGCGTAAAGAATATAGCAGTGAGTTTGTGTCCATGCAAAGGATTTCAGTCTTAGTCTTTCAATAGACGGAGATCTTCTTGTATTTTAATGTGAATTCAAAGCGCATTTTGAGCTATATCTAAATGCGTGTATAAAAAAATACGATATTTCAGACATACAAGCCAAAACAACATCAAAAATGTCCAAAGAAGCGAAGCTATCAGTCCATAATGGAGTGCTGATACCAACCATGATGAGGTATGGAACTGGAAGAGAAAGGATGAAAGTAGACTGAATGCTTTAGAAATGACATTTCTCATGCGAATATGTCGTAACACTATGTAAAAAATGTTAAGATTCGCTAAGAATGCAAGGCTAATGTAAGCATAATGAGCAAAATTAAAAGAGAGAAACTTACATGGTTTGAACATATACATCAAATGAATGAAGAAAGGAGTTTAAGGTGATTACATGACGCGAATGTGAATGGAAGACGAAGTCGGGCTCGCCCTAGTTGTATCAATCAAGTGAATCAAACACTTGAGTCGAGCCATGTCAAAAGTTAGAATAAGAGAAGAGAATATATGAGACGATCTATGAATATAAATTAAGCTAGATGTGCAACCTTCTGCCTGCTCCTGCGGAGAAACGACATGTTGGTTAGTTAGTTAAAATCAAAACTTTTTACCCATGAAATTTTATTTCAGCTTTTAGTATGACCGGTCAGTGGCTGAGTTGGCATCGCGTTTGGGTTTCACCCAGGCGTCTTGAGTTCAATTCCTCGGCTAGCTAAGTCCTCCATTACGATACAAGCAAAATCTTCCGCTTAGTGTGATGGTAGTAGGAGATTTTCAAATTTTATCAGGTTATTCTCAACCAGGGAATATTTGTCTTTTTTTGTAAAAAAAGTGTTGTATGCCTTTTGTCTATTGAATAAACTTTCCCACACATACAAACAATCCACATTCATCCTATACTTGATCCTATTTTATTTAAGGTGAAATTAACTAATTAACTAACTAAGCATCAAGCCTTTTTTCCGCAAGGGTGGGCAGAGGAGATAGACTACCACACAACACTGTATCGGCACATACCTTTCCCTTGCTTCATTCAACTCTCGTGTGACTCTTGAATTAATAGTTATTATTTTTTTTATATATAGAAAGAAAATATAATAACAAAGTGTAAAAATATGGTCTTTAATCGGTATCATATGTTTTTTTTTTATTTTGATAATTCTATTTAATTCATTATTTTGCGAATATCGCACAAAAGTTCCAACCGTCTAGAGCCAATAGAACGATGGCTTCCCGAATTGGGGTATATTATATATTGTATGTTAGGCTAAAGAGGGAGGAAGGAAGAAGATAAGAAGAGGAAGTTTAAAAAGTACTTCGCTGTGGAACGTACCGAAAATATACTTTATATTATTTGCATATATTTTTTGTACACTGAGCCTTAAACCCGCGATCTCTGGATTCGTAGAGGAGGATCATAACCGCTCGGCCACGGAAATTGTAAATGCAAATCAATTTTTTTTTTCACATTACTCCAAACGGAGAAAATACTTTTCCTCTGTTTCTACGTCATCTTAGGGGATGCTGTGTAGAGGATATTTTTAAGGAAATGAGGAAGATGAAGTTCTAAGAAGATAAAAGATATGAGTGGTTAGTAAGAATCTGGAATGACGAACGTGTTAATCATTCCCTTGCACTGCGATCCGGCCCACTATGCAGCTCACCTCATGAACCCGGGCTACCCTGCTAAATCACTAAATGTAGCGTACAACTTGAGGTGACCTATGGACAGAGATTTTCGTTATCCAATGAATGGTAAACGGGGCTGCGGTACCCATATCAGCCTACCAAATTCTTTATTTAATTTTTACAAGGAAGTGAATTAAGATTCGCCACCGGAAAGCACAATAAGCAAACAAGAAAACCTCATTATTTTCCTAATTTTAGCAGCCGTTCCTTTGCCGACACAAACCGCATTCATTTGATTATTACTTCAACATTCAGTGCAGTAGGCTTTGAATCCATCTTTTGTTGCAGAGCCTTTAGAAAATTTTCCTGAAAAACTTCCAGGCTTTTGAGAGGGGGGAGGGTGGGAAATATACTCCGAGAGTGTATTGTTGGTTAACAAATAAATGTCGAGAGTTTGCAATAAACTCCAAGCGGTACATTCGCGTATCTCGGAAATGTGTAGCCGGAATTTGAGAAAAGATTTTTTTGGATTTTAACCCTTCTGAGTCTAACTCACCCAAGTTCAATTGATAAAAACAAGGGTAAAATAACTAATACTTAATTTTATTATTTAGTTAAATCGTGAGATTCCTGAGCTTATTTAGATTAAAAATTTGAATGATATTTTGGTCTCCGATGACTTTTCTTGATTTTCAACGAAAAACATTTAAAAAATCAGTTGGACGGGGTGGGTTAGACGGTTACCCACCCCGTTACCGAATAGATTTTTTTTCTTTCTTTATACTGCTTAGATATTATACATATATTGCGTTGAAATGCTTATTTATATGATTCTATTTACTCCCTCCCAATTTTAAATTTTATATTACCTAAAAGGATTTATTACCGGTAAAACCGATTTCTGCCACAATAATAAAGAACTTAAATAAATGCCAAATTTAATAATAACGTCATTAAATGTGAAGCATGTTAATTTTAAAATAAAATTAAACGGATTTCTGCGAACTAAACACAAAAACATTAAACTTTATATATACTCCAAATAAGCCCAGGAATCACTGGTTAAAGTTTGCCAGTTGTATTCCTTGGCACCTTTTACAGGTATGTGAGTTTTACATACTTAACCATATTTTTTTATATAAATAATAATTTGTCTAAGTTAGCTGACGATATTGCCAAAAAAAAAAGCTTTTTCGAAACGGTGATAACAAACAAATTCGTGAGAGCACTTGAATCCACTAAATAGATGGATACTTTCAGACTACAACTAACCAAAAATTGCATCCAGCTATTAGTGATATCGAAATTACATCCAGCCATTAGTGATATCTAAATTGCATCCAGTCATTAGTGATATCTAAACTCCATCTAGCCATTAGTGATATCTAAATTGCATCCAGCCATTAGTGATATCTAAATTGCATCCAGCCATTAGTGATATCTAAATTGCATCCAGCCATTAGTGATATCTAAATTGCATCCAGCCATTAGTGATATCTAATTTCCATCCAGCCATTAGTGATATCTAAATTCCATCCAGCCATTAGTGATATCTAAATTCCATCCAGCCATTAGTGCTATCTAAAATAAAAATTGCTCAGTTTATTCGTGTATCTTTACAAAATGGCGGTAAGCCTATAATTTTTTGTATTTAATTCCACAAACACAATTTTACTTAAAAAAGATTTTTAACAACACCATAATAACAACATTTGCAAAACACGGCAGGGGTAATAACCTTATTTCTTGTGTCTTTCTTTATGTTTCGTTCAAAATAATTATTTTTTCTTAGTTATTTGAGGGTTTGTTCTTTCTCCATTTAACCCATAACACGCGCAGGCCCGCGCCTGATTTACTAAAAGATTTAAGTATTACGATTCTGTTCAACATACATATTTTAGGGTTTTAAAGGTTGAAAGAAGAAAAGTGAAACAATGAATTTAAAGTTTAGGAAAGAAAACAAAAAAAAACGTCGTGACACAACATTGGGATAAGGAGGTTTTATTATAAATCTCGTAAAAACTTATATTACAATAATTTTTCTTCAAAATTTGATAACAAATCAACGCTTTACCAAATGATTATTTGTTTTTGTATTTAATTCGTAGAACTCCATTTATATATTTATTTTAAATTTAATATAAATCAAATTTAATAATGTTATTATTAAGTTCTCATTTATAACTACTAATCTATTAAGAATGTCTAGAATTTATCGGTCTATAATCCGTAAAAATTGAAAAAGAAATAAAATAAATGCATTTTAAATATAGATTATAGAACCAAAAAAAAATATAGGAAAAAGCCAAAAAACTCAAAAAGTAAAAATGCTAAACTTAATAATAGTGGCATATATGAATTAAAATGTGACCATGTTGACCGCAACGCTACCTATATCGGGCAGACGGGAAGGTCTTTCTCAACTACATTCAAGCAACATATACGATGTTATAAAAATAAAAGCACTTCTTCAAAATTCGCAGAACATCTCTTAGTAAATAATCACATCCCGCTTGACAACAACGAGCCTAAACCCTTACATATGGAAATAAAGGGTCTTATATTAAATAAGCCTGAATAATTAGAAACTAATAAACGAACGAATGATCCTAATATAACATTAATTAATAAAGTAAGGAAAATTATACATATTCCGTGACATTTAAATAAATCAATTAAGAACATATTTTCATTTTAATACGGGACACACATTATAACTGTAGAAACCTCACAGAAGAGATAATTATAATTATTTTCTAACTAAATCAGTTTTACCGATAATAAATCATTATTTTTAAAAACCCGTCCAAATTAGAATGGGGTGGGAGTGAATAAAATCTTTAATCATTGAAAAAGATAATATTAACACATCCCAAAATGAACCACGAAACTGAAAAAACAACAGAAATTAAAAAGATTTCAGTCGCATCTGGGACTCGAACCCAGGTCCTCTACCTATCCGGGGTAACCGCTTAACCACTAAGCGAATGAGACCAGTTCAATTTACGCCATTTACACCGATATCATACTTCAAGTTCAAGACTTGTTAACATTATCCTCAATTTTTATAAATCCCATATTATTGACTGCTATCCTTATGATGATTGCAAAGTTTCATCCGGAACTCAATTGCGATCGGAACAGAGTCTTGGATATACCTACCCGATTTTATTTATATGAGACATCTATTGGCTTATTTTACAAGTATGGAAAGAAATATTCAATTTATTTTTTTATAACCTATTGAAGTTTATAAACCTCATTGTAATATTTAATCATTGAAGAAGATACTATTAACACATCCCAAAATAAACCACGAAACCGAAAAAATAACAGAAATTAAAAAGATTTCAGTCGCATCTGGGACTCGATGTCCCCAAACCCAGCGTCCACAATAATAAAAACTAAAAATACTTGCAGAACTTAATAATAACATTATTTAATTTGATTAACATTAAATTACCAAATGATGTTTATAGTGTTATGATTTTCCTTTGATGGCACAGGGCTTTGCCCAATTATAAACAGTCACATTTAAAAAAAAAATCGAACATCGCCATCGTTTCAGTTCTGAGCGGTGATTTCTGCCTCCAAAAGAAGTGCAAAACTTCCAAAAGAAGTGCAAAACTTCAACGTAATTTATTCAAAATACCATTATATTATTTAAGTGCCTTTGTTAAATAATACTTTCGCCAAGTTAAGGAACGAATAGAGATATTTTAGTAAACATTTATGCAAAATGCTCCAGTCCTCCGAATATTTAGTTTCTAGTTTGCCATAAAAGTAGTTCATTAGAACAATGTATCCATCCGCCTAGTTAAATAATGGAAAAAGTTACTTACTTTAATCTTTTGAATCTTTCAAATAATTTTCTACCTCGTGTGCGGAAGGAAGAATGAGTTGAGTACACTTAAACATTTCTCTTTGTAATATGCTCATGATTTTTGTTTCCAAATATTTATTTATTTATTTAGACATATACACAGAAGGGTAAAGCGGCCTCGTATGAAGAATTTTTGTTTTCATAATATTGATTTCGATATATGCGGGGTTGATGCTCTGTCAGGTACTTATTTTAATTAAAAAACATTAAATTTACATGTATTTAGTACTCCCACAACCACTATGAATTTTTCATAAAAAATATTGAAAACACACATAATGTTCACCCGATTCATTAGAATTACTGAGTACTAGATTTTTTATTATATTTATTTATTCATTAGGAGAATAACGAGATGAATAAATTCATATTATGACAAGTACTATGGTGTATTATTGCCGTATAAAAGCTATCGTCGAAAAGCATTAACGATTCGAAAAGAAAACAAATTATTTTCGATACAACGACTTTTTCTATTTATTTATTAATTAATTTTTTGATACATACATATACACAAACAAGGTACAAGGGTTATAAACATTTTTTTTTAATGTTAACTTATATACATACCGCTGATCACATGTACTTAAACCTACGTGTAATGTATATAAAACAAAAAATCCTACATAGGCCAGGCCAGTGCGTGGGTATACCTGGTATCAGTTAGTAAAGGTATATTAGTATATTTGTATTAATCCTTGGATCTTGAAGGTAAGTTAAATAAAAATTATTAGCTAAATAAGAAAAAGAAAATGAAAAAAAAAAGAAAATGTAAAAATATACAATTATAGCAGGAATAGGTTGATATCTTCGGTTTTAATCCAGTTTTTTTTTTGCAGATGAGCATCTTTTGACTCCTGCACGTATGAAAAGGAGTGAAAAATTCCTATCAAGGAACAAAGTACTGATAATGAAATGGCGATAAGAGGTCTGGACCGAGACACTACACAAAATACGCGATTTTTTTGATAGGAAATGAAATGTAGTGGGTTCGACTCCAAAAACAAATAAGCTGAAACTGTTCCTTCGTTTAGTTTAAACTTAAAACTCCCTAAAAAAATTGCTTCATTTGCAATTGCTCAAGAAATAATATCAGGTGAAGTAAATTTAAAAAATCTTCAGCATCATTTGACTATGCTGCGGTGAAAAACTTCCCTGTTGTGGCTAGAATATTAGATAATATATTACATTTCGGATCGAGCAGAAGCTGGCATTATTACTGTTGTACTACAAGATCTTGTTTAATTTCCACAGAATAATTATCTCGCGTTGTGGACAGGAGAAAAACTCGTTGAACTTAAACAGAGAGAAAAACTGCTCTTTCTAGTAAGCCATTAATAATCGATTCCAATCAACTTGGCATATATTTCGAAGGACGTAAGTACAGAATTCTAAATTTGAAGGATAACTGGCGAAAAATATTAATTGAAGAACACCTTAATTTTGTAAAAGAGCCAGGTAGCGAGTACATGAGACAAATTTAATTAAATATAGGATAATCAAAAGCAATAGAATTGTTTCATTACTGTCTTCGATGGATATTGATTTTTAAAAACTTGTTGCAATTGGATCCAACAGAATTGCAGTCAATACACAGAAGGTGTGATTCGGCACCTCGAATAACACCTCAAACGTTCTTTATGGTGGATGGTCAGTTACATGCAAACGAGCTCATTTCGCGAAATATTTTTAAGAACATTGATGGAACCACGACTGAACTTCAAAATTTCACTGGTATTATTGGAAAATCTTTAAATCAGTGTGAACTCGTTGGTATTTTTGTCACGAATGAGAACGCTTCTTAACTAATGAGTGTAGATGTGAGTAATAATAATAAAAAAATAAAGGATTGTATGAAGAGATGATGTGGAGAAGTGTAGAGAAATTATTTAATCGGGAATTACTTTCCCACGAATTGTACTTGACTGAGAAGAAGAGTATAATGAAAAATTAAGTGTAGTTTAAAATAAATTAATACGTCGCAGAAAAATGTTTTGTATTTTAGTAAAGAATCATAAAAAAACTATCAAAATGCAGTATTTTTTTGTAGTCGGTAGGTATATTTATGTTATATTCGGGCGAGTAATTTGTGAGTTCTTTGCTGCATTAGTGTTGTTGCCTTTTACATAAAGAAGCACGATGTGCCTGGTACACCTCGTTGAAACATTCAAATCAATGACGGATCTATCCGGGACTATCTATTTTATTACTTAGAGATTGAATAGAAACAATAGATCTGCACGTCTATTTTGTAAAGATGTTAAGCATATTATGTGCAGCCTTTTTCTAGTCATTTGCTGTTTTCCTCTAATATAATATCATTGTTAAGATACGTCAAAATATTACGTCAAAATGTTACTTGTTTATTTTTTGATTACCGCATAAGAATCGCAATTGTTTCCTACTGTACGGAGTCAGTGAAACTATGGTATTCACATTTTGGAAAATGTTGTAAGGCTGATTGAAGTGGGAATGAGAAAGTGGTAGGGAGGAGGAGGGTTGCGATGTTCCTAGCTTTTCAAATACCGATACTGAAAGCATTTACCGTTGTGTAACCTTAGTAGTCGGGTAAAACTAGGTTTTAGTATTTTTATTCGATAAAAACTTTCAGTAAAAATCTTTTATTCAACAATTCCAACATCTATTTGACTTTACCAAATGAAAAAGTACCGTCGGGTTTTCCCGACAGAAATCCTATATTGAAACATAATGAGGATCTGGGGTTATTTTAATGTCTTTGATGTCAACCTAAACACGAATTTAACACAAAAACTTAAGCCGGCACAATTCCAGAGCTTAATGCGGGGATCAATTAATTCCCATAAGTGACGTCAGTGGCGCTAGTTGTCGCAATCTAAGCTTATGAAAAATGTTGAAAAAAAGGTCATAAATATGTTTCCTACGCTAATTCGCTAATACTATTAGTGGATTACACTAATTGAATGTTATATATGCGTATGATATGCAATTACTAATTATTTATGGGACAATATTATCGCTGTAAAGTAATTGCAACATCTTTAATATCATGATAACGGTGAAAAATTACGGAAACCTACCCAACTTGGCAAGATGAAAACAATTGAAAATTTCGTTTCTGTAGAATCAAAAGTTATCACACATTTCAAATATGGAACAAAAGCCATGATCTGGAGGCCTATTCTTGATCTTTTTAAGGAAATTTTTTTATAATTTTCCTTATGCTTAAAGACTTCGTGCTACGGTTCCGATTCCATGTCAATGTCAATACATTTTTAAAGGAGTTTGTACTTTAATTTTCACAGTATTGTTACAAAATTGTAGTATCGTTCATTAGCAAAGTTTAGGTACTGTATTATGCCACAAAGGACTCACTAGTAATAAGGTTTATAGTCAATACTGTATCTTTGACGGCCTCCATGGTCGAGGGGTAAGGCTCTCGACTACGAATCCGAAGGTCGCGGGTTCAAATCCCGGCGTGCGCAAGTAATTTTTATTTAATTAATTTGTATTGTTTCACAATTAATTAATTAAAAATAATATATAGTATATTTGCGCACGTTCCAGAGTGGAAGATACTCTCAGTATCGCCCTGGTGAAAGACCACCATTCAGAATTGAAACGTTGCTTGAAATGGCTTTTAGCCGTGTTTGGTGACCAGATCTGAATAGCCAGGTATTTCCCCCACCTCCCTCTTCCCCTTCTCCTTCCCCTCCCCAATACCTTCAGCCTCACAACATTCCCTAATTGAGAATGCCATAGTCTCACTGGCTCCAGACGGTTGGGAGCAGTTGGGACTCTTGTGCGGTATTCATGTAAAAAAAATATACTTACTATAATATTGATTTTTTTCTCTTGTTAAAACTACCTCAATATCGTTATTTTTAAAGAATGCCATTCGCTGAATGACTGTTGTCACCCAAAAAAACGGAAGCAATTAAAAAAAAGAAACATTTTCTCGGTAGGTACCTACTCTTTAGCGTATCTGCATTTAAAAAAATATGTATGTGTCGATTTTTTTTTCTATCCCATAAGTCAGTTATAAATTTGAAAAATTTTCCCTCTTGCGCACGAGAAAAACATATTATTTTAAAATTATTGTGATAACATCAAATTGTCAGAGGATTTAAACACACTCTCGTCCACATAAGAACTTTTCTTTTTATTTACTATTCTAATACGAAGGGAGAATTAAAACAGAAAGGAATCCATTGTTCACGAACTCTTATAATCTGCCGGTCTGTAATGTCGGTATACTCCATTATCGATTTATAATAAAGAATAAAGAATAGACTGTAATTGTTCATGTAAATTTAAATAGAAGCCCGTGAGTCTTAGTTCCTTTTGGTTCAAGCCTCGAGAGAGCCAACGAAAATATGGGAAATGAAGCGCTCTGACTCACGTACACTGCATGGATTGTATATTTTCATTCCATTTGATCAAAATTAAATGATAATGAAATAATTTTTCTTATTAAAATTTTAAGATCCGAATAGATTACAAAATACGCCCACGTCGCATTTTCATGTCCTTTATTCTATGATTCATATCTTAAGAAGTGACATCTGTCGGAAGAATTTGAAAATACTATTAACACTACTGGAAAAGCTATCGCTTTTCAGCTCTAGCTGTCACAATTACAATAGGAATTGCTTTTTGATGCAGGTCTCTTCGAGTACTCCCACATGGGCTTTGCAGCAGACAGAGAGGACGGTCCAGCCTCCGATCCCACCCTGGAGGAGATGACGATAACGGCGCTGAATATCTTAGAGAAGAGTCCCAAGGGATTCTTTCTGATGGTCGAAGGTAAGAAACACTTCCATCTTAAATTCTACTTGAAACCCACCATGTACAGGCTGTTTGGAAAAAAAATCTGAGGAAGCACTTTAAGATACAAGGGAGGGCACTCTAAAATGGACCTAATAAAGAACTCCAGTGAAAAATATTATTACAATTAATAAGAAGTATTTTATTTTCACCACTGTTTAAAATATAAATATTAAAATGTTTCTAAAGCAAAGCTTCTCCCATCGGTATACACATTAAACTTATATTATACTTAAGTATACTATGTATACTGATTAAGTAAGGCTGTCACGCTTAATAATAATTACCTAGCAGAATTTAAAAAAAAAAACCGTTGTTTAAATTGAATAATAAGAAAAGAATTAAAAAATTATTTGTAATCACCACTTTAATAATATATTCATATCTACATATGTTAAAATTCTTAATGTCCTCATCAGGACATTAAGAATTTTATATGTATGCAGTATGTCCTGATGGGGAAATCTTACGAGTATATACTCGAAAGGAAATATCTATATATCAATAAAGTGGTGATTACAAAGTAATTTTTATTCGTTTATTAATTATGACATCACAAAGTGAATACCAATTTTTTGAAGAAATTATGATTAATAACAGTTATTATTAAATTAAAAATAGTTTAAATAAAATTGTGAACCAATATTTTAAATATGTATTAAAAACAGTAATTCTAATTTTCAATCTTACTAATCTTGATTAACAATAATCACAAAGGCATGTTTGATGTCTGTCTGAATGGGACCATGTTTGTATTGAAACGGACGTGGGAAGTACATAAATAATATAATTAAATAATCAAAACATAAGAACAAAAATACGGAAGAGGTTTTAAAATATTATACTGATTTATTGTTGGTACCATTGAAATGACCCCCACCATTTACCGCTCGGATTCCGAGCGTTTGGACCGAAAATCAAACTTTGAGAATTAATTCAACTACGAAAATGAACTTTAAAAATAATTAATAAATAACTGATATTAAATTTAGAAGATCAACAAAATTGACAATTTAAAAAGAAGTACTTTTAATCCTTTTATTCACTTGTAAATCTCTGATTCAATCAATACTACAAGTGAATTAATTTTCTATAAATAATTATACATGGGTTTTTACTGTAATTAGGAAAATGTATACCTTTCTAGTGAATAAAATTCTTAAACTTTTATCTTTAAAAATCTCTGAAATGCAAAGATTGTCTGTTATATTATCAATTGGAAAACTAGCGATGGTATTTTTGAACGTATACAAAAAAATAGTTTTTAAAGAATACAATTTAAGTATTTTATTAAGTAGGATTATTTTAGTAGTACGGTTTCTATTATGATATACCATATACAAAGTATGTATTTTTAGGTGCTGATCCTTCGAGAGATTTTTTGGAGATTTATACACGTATTAATTGATAAACTAAAGTTTTTAAGACAAGATTTTTGTGCATAGCGCAAAGGGTAACAATTATTTTTATAAACAATAATTATTAGCCTGAAAACACTCATCCAAATGGAAAAAACCTTCCGAGCAAAGATAAATGTCGCCGGCAGGACTCGAACCCACACCCTTCTAATATCCGGTCAGATGCTCTACCGGTGAGGCTACGTCGGCTTATCGCAATGGTGACATCTGACCGGATATTCGAAAGAATGACAAGTCAAGCCTGAGGTATTTCAGGCTTGGTATTGTTCTCATGATACCCTGATATTAAAACGAATAATAAATATTTGACAAGTCAAATGTTTTCACCAATAAAATGAGGTAATTTGTCTCGACGCCACCTGGTGAGGGATTTAGCCGTTACAATCCTTCCTCATACCTAAATAAAGTTGGTTGTTTACAGGTGAAATATAATAAAAAAAACCGTAATTATTGAATGAAACACTGACATATATTGTTAACTTGGCGGGTTGCGATATTAAGCCGACGTAGCTCAATGGTAGAGCATCTGACCGGATATTAGAAGGGTGTGGGTTCGAATTACCGGCGACATTTATCTTTGCTCGGAAGGTTTTTTCAATTTGGATGAGTGTTTTCAGGCTTATAATTATTGTTTATAAACATAATTTATACATGTTTTTAAATATCCGATTACCTCCTACTAATGCTACTATAAGGTTTGTTTATTAACGAACAGTATTTTTTGTATGAACAACAACAAAGCAATTGTTTTTATGTTTTGGAGATATCCTCCAAACGACCTACATAGTCACCACATGGAATATATTAAAATATTTCTATTCTTTTATAGAATTGTATCCTGTAGAGCGAACAATGTACACGTGCGTTCCCACAATAGCCTCTAAGCTCTAGGAAGGTACTTATTGCTCCCTCAAGGTTCGGAAATGTTTGACATGTGACAAGGTTCTAGGAAGTTATTTCTCTTTAAGTACCTACTTTTCCAGTTCCAGAATTTTTTTATGTAATCAGAAGTAAAAGATATTAATATTTTATCTACCAGATCTCATACCCGGCTTTGTCCGGAATATAAAGAAAATATTTAAATCTTTTTTTCAAATATGTAATGATTTTAGAAATCCATGGAAGCATTGTAAATTAATACTTTAAGAAATAACATTTAAAAATCGCATATTTTACGGGTATTTTCTGCCTTGTGATTCACGAAATATTTTTCACAAATGAACTGTAAAGTGGCATGCAATCTATAAAGGCTAAAAAGCTGTACCTACCCTAAGAAAAACTAATGCAAAAGAAAAATGTTTTTCATTAAACGTTTTCTCTACGTCATAATGATTTTACCAAAAGAGATTTCCTTGTCATTTTTAACCAGAATAACTGAGACGACTCTCAGTGGGATAATTTATTTGTTAATCTAAGACGTTCTGGATTTTTCATAATAAATTGTGAAAATAAACACTTGGAGGCTACAGTCTACCCTTGATTAAAAATCAATGCATGCCAGTGCTACGTAAAAACCCCAACAACCTTCACTGTGAGTATTATATTAATCCAATATAAATTACACAAATTTTACGAAATCAATCCAAAAACGACTGAAGCAGTTTATATTTAATTTTTAAAAATGTTAATGGTATTATAGATAGCCCTGACATAGTCAGTTCAATTAAATTTAATATTCCAACCAGAACTACTTAATCAAAATTTTAATTCAATTGTAACAATAATATCATTCTTTAGAAAGTAATACTCTTTCAGACATAGTAGATATATTCAACTGCACGGAATACAAATACAAATGGACGATTATCGCATGCATCCTCGAAAATTATTAATAAAATATTTGTCTACAGAATAAGTATCAGTGAATGTGAGGTGTGTTTTGTATATTCCCCTCTGTTGCTGATTATTTGGAATGGTACTTGCACGATGTTATTCCAGAATTTGTTCCAGAGACAAATTAAATATTTAGTTGTTGTATTTCGTGAAGGCTTTCTATTTTATCTATGTACTACTGTGATGTGTTTAGTACCTGTGTCGATGTTGTAATTTGAATATTTATAACAACGTATCTAAAAGCCCATATACGGTGTATACACTGTAATAAATAAATATTATTAATTATTCTACTTGAATTACTCGGCATTGCCCGGGGTTATGAATAGTTTGGAGAAAAATTTTGAGGATATGATGTATTAGCCCTAGCCCTGCCCCTACCCCTACCCAGTAATTTTCCTCTTATTTTAAACGTCAATTGTGCGAAATTTTATCAAGTACGAAAATTCTGATTTAAGTGGTAGACATTGACCGTCCACTTGTTTTGAAGGTTATGTTTGAAAAATTTCATAACGTTCGGATTAAAACTGTAGATTTGTTTAAAAAACAAAACCCACCACAGACACCCTTTTTCATATGAATGGACGATTTCGTACTAAAGTTATCGATGTGTATGCCAAACGTACATTATAAAAACGATAAGTAAATACAATCATAAAGCAACATACCTAAAAAATCATGAATCAGCAATAAACGCAAACACACTAAACATAAAACTCCTTCCTAGTACCCTCAGTATCGTCATGTGAAAGGACAACCAGTCAGGATCGGAATGCTGCTTGAAATTGCTTAAGTCGTGTTTGTTGACCAGATCCAAATAACCTTGCCCTTCCCAACAATCCTCTTCTCCACCATCTTTCCTTTCCATACTCCTTTCAGCCGCACATCATACCCCAGTAGGATATTTTCATTATCTACAAAGATTAAAACAAAAATTGTAATAAGCAATTTGTCTGTGTTTTTTATTTTTTTTATTTACGTATCTTCGAGTTACAGTTGAAAGCCGCCAAAACGACATGTTCGTTTTTGTTCGAGAATATAGAGTTCTTGACGTCACGCCGACCAACGTCGGTGACAGCCGTCTAACCAGTCAGTAGCTTTATCTACATCATAAAGGCGTTGTAGCGAGCTCGAACTGTTTGGGAACGTGCGATTTCCAATCATTTTTTAAATCAAAAATTATAAATGATAATTACAAAATTAGACATTTTTTGTGCGATTATCAGAATCAGAAAAATAAATCTTAAATCTTCAACACATTTGTAACGGTATCCGTAGTTTGTGAAAATACCCTACAGAGAACAACATTTTTACTATCACCATTTTTTCCGAATAAGGCATACAACGATGTTGCTATCCCATGAGTTATCAATTTAATTCATTACTGGACTGTTTAATATTGCTACATAATATTAGATTTTAAATAATTTTCAAGTATATGAAAATATTCTAATCATAAATAAAAATAAAATAAAAATACATAACAACGCTTTACAAGTAATAAATAGAATGCCTGCATAAGAATCTACAAAGTTTAGCAGGACGGTGATCAGAACAGAGCTGGTACCTATTATAAATGGTTTTTCAAATAGCACTTGAAAAATCAGATTTCAGAACATTATTTCGAGCTTTGTCCGAAGCGCAGACTTCTTGTCTGAATTCCTCGTACAGCTTGTTCTAGATGGTTTGGGCAATGTATTCAAATGATTTCAGCCCGTATATTGTCGAGTGTATTTTTGATATGTATAGTGGTTTTATCGTGTATTATATTGGTGAACATAGTGAATTATAGTTATGTTTTACGTTTGTGTGAGTATGGCATTAAATCATATTTAAAATAGTATTTGTTTTCTCATGACTAGGAATAATCTTAAACGGTAATTCTAGCGCATACTGGTAAATATCTTTCAATCCAAAAATATCACCCAAGGCCCTGTTTTGAATGGTCTGCACCTCAGAAATCATTTTCTTTTTCTAGGTTTTGCATTCCCAATTGAGATTTTCTCAAAAACCGAACATGCAAGTTACCAATGTTCAATGCACTCTAATGTAAACCAATTTTGTTATTAACTAGAATCAACTACATCCTGAAGAAATAAATAAATATGATTAAAATAACTAGTAAAGGCACAAAAGACACTAATTAAAATTGTTCTTCAAGCACAATTATATTTGATAATTATACGACTTTACACTAAATCCGCAACCTCTTTAACTCCATCCTACAACATGGGTCTCTTCAAGACCCAAGTTCACTCCTTCCTATTCTCTAAAAGACCCTCCACACAGCATCCCTAAAGATGATATAGGCTTTGAGGGAAATTATTTCCTTCAGGGTCTCCTGTATGGAGATACCGTAAAAAAAGTCCAATCTTCATATTCCTCTACAATCCCAATCATCAATAATAACTCAGATCTTTAATCTTTAACCACACCCTTAATATCCCATTAAAACATGGCACCCACAAACAAAGACCTTTTAAGTACTATGCAATAAAACTTTATAATCACTTGCGTACATTGAAACAATCCACAGAGAATACACCAACGCATTTAATCAAACATAATGTTTCGGTCTGGATAAAAACAAAAGGTACAGAAAATTATCACACAAAATTACACACAATCAAACATAACTCAATACCATTTACATAAAATATTATTATTTCTGTGCTGTATGAAAATGACGTATGTGTAGATCTAAGGAGCGGAAAAGGAGTGTAAGGAGAATATATGACGCGAATGTGAATAGAAGAAGCCGAGGACGCCCGGGAAAGACATGGAATACCCCTTCCCCGTAGGGGTAGGCAGAGAGGACGGACCCCAAACAACTCGATCTTGGCATACACTTCTTGCTTCATTCACATTCATACAATTACATACACATACATACATTCTCTTCTGTTATTCCGACTTCTGACATGGCCCGACTCGAGTATTTGATTCACTTGATCGTGCCATGTCTTCCTCGGGCGTCCCCGGCTTCTTCTTCCATTCACATTCGCGTCATATATTCTCCTGACACTCCTTTCTTCGTTCATTCGCTCTACATGCCCAAACCATCTAAGCGTCCCTTTCTTAATCTTGCTCACTACGCTTACATCAGCCTTGCATTCTTTACGAATCTCAACATTTTTCACTCGATCATACATGGTTTTACCACACATTCGTCTCAGAGATCTCATTTCTACAGCATTCAGTCTACTTTCATCCTTCCTCTGCCAGTTCCATGCCTCACTGCCATACATCAAGGTTGGTATCAGCACTCCATTGTGGACTGCTAGCTTCGCTTCCTTGGACAACTTTTTGTTTGCGCCAACCGCGTTCAGTCCTCCGTTAATGGAGTTTCCTGCATTCACCCTTCTTTCAATAATTAATTAATTAATTCATTACCTAATGAACTTTTACTCTCAGTACCTACCTACCAAATTGTACACGCACTGGAAAAATATTTCCTTGAAGAATTTCAACACACTAGGATGATGAGTATTTGTATATTGGGTAAGTAGGTACACACATGTGATTTTTTCTCTTGTAGGTTTATTTTCTTTTCGTTATTTTTCTTATTATTGCTTTGTCTTGTACAATACACCATCCAATACATTCGTACTGTTTCTATTTGTAATAAAAATGCTTTCATGATATTGTCTTCCTTAGAATTATACCAACCCATTGGCTGAAGGTACTGGTGTAAAATATGGCGGTCATATAAAACACTAGCCGAAGTATCCAACATTGTCAGGGATTTTGAATGGTTCAGGGTAAAGTTTTAAGGTTGATATGTACTGCCACTACTCCTACCCTGTAATTTTTCTCTTATTTCAAACATCAAATGTGTAAAATTTCAACAAGAAATACCAAGTTCTACTTTTAGGGGTGGGAAAGGGGGATGGGGATGATTTTTAGAAAACTCGTGTAGATAGTATCATCCTCTAATTTTAAAGGTTAAGTATTCACAAATAAAACTATAGATTTAAATAAAAATCACACACAGCCACCCACTTCATGTACCTATATACGAGTAGAGAGATTATTTCAAACTTTAGTCAGATTCAAACAATATCGAATATCAATCTATTTCATTTAATCGTTGAAGAAGATAACTTACAAAGGATTTTTTTTTCAATCGACTACCGGAAAAAATCTGAAACATTAATGCTAAAATTAAAATATTTAAGTTTGTCTAGAACCATTTTAAAAACATTCGTAACAAAAAACGTTTGCAAATGAATTAAAATTACAAATAATATCCTATATCCAATTTTTTTTTAAATTTTTATGTTTATATTTTGTATGTACCTAAAATAGTAAAAATAATTTTAAAAAATTTCAATGAAATATGAAATAGAGCAATTAAAAAAGGTATCAGTTGCAACGGGGACAGAAGTCAAGAAAGAAGTCACCGGTCAGTGCCGGATATGGCATCGCGTTTGGGTCCCATCCAGGCGTCGTGAATTCAATTCCCCGGCTGGCTAAGTCCTCCATTACGACACAAGCAACATATTCCGCTTACTGTGATGGTAGTAGCAGATTTTCAAATATTGTCAGGTTATTCGTAAATATTGAATATTTGTCTTTATTTTTATATTAAATTTAATTTAATTTAATGTAACGCATAAATCAGATAGGTATATCCGAGACACCGTCTAGGTTATAAAAATATTTGGGTAAAATTTAACAATAATGCAAAAAAGATAGTATACAAAGATATAAGAAATAATTGGGATACGAAATCCGTAAAAATGATAGAATATAATTAGGTCTCAACATCTGAATTGGAGAGTGTTTTTTCGATAATACAGAGAATCTGCAGTCATGTCTCAATTGCAGCGGTTACCTTTTTTATTTTCTGTTTAATGTTTTATTGAAATTTATTCATAATTATCTTCTTGAACCATTAAATAATTCAAAGAGGTTTATAAGCTTCAATAAGTTATTCCAATAAATTGAATACATTTCAAATTCTTAAATTATCGTGTTCTAATTTTTATCATCTGTCTATACTTGACATTATATAGTATTCTGTATATTTCTGATGAAGAAAGCATCGCTTTTGAAAAATGTAGAAATCTGTGTATTAATAAAGTGGTGAATACAAAGTATATTATTTAATTCATTTATGAATATATTTCAATTAAAATCGAAATATGTCACTAGGGAATGGTTAGTTTTATTTTTTAATTGTAGCGAACACTTTGTGGGTATACATAATTATAAATTAAAATAAAATAACTTATTAATTGATAAACTAAAGTTCTTAAAAACTTAAGACAAGATTTTTGTGCATAGCGCAAAGGGTAACAATTATTTTTATAAACAATAATTATTAGCCTGAAACACTCATCCAAATTGAAAAAAAACCTTTCCTTAATAAAGTTGGTTGTTTACAGGTGAAAATATAATAAAAACAGTAATTGTTGAATGAAACACTAGTATATATTGATTAACTTGGCAGGTTTGCGATAAGCCGACGTAGCTCAATGGTAGAGCATCTGACCGGTCATCAGAAGGGTGCAGGTTCGAGTCCTGTCGGCGATATTTATCTTTGCTCGGAAAGGTTTTTTTCAATTTGGATGAGTGTTTCAGGCTAATAATTATTGTTTATAAAAATGAAATAACTTAGTTTGAATACCACTTTTTATTTCTATATGTTGACGAACCAGTTTCAGTTTAGCCTGAACCTTCATCAGGGGTATTCAAAAACATATTGAACTACAACAATATGTTTTCGTATATCTCGTATATATGATGAAGGTTCAGGCTGAAGTGAAACCGGTTGGTTAACATATAAAAATAAAAAGTGGTATTCAAACTAAGTTATTTTATTTTAATATATGATTAGTTTTATACTGGAACTCCTGAATATGAATTATGAATATTTTTAGTTATTTAAGTCTCTGCTGTTCAGAACCGTCAATCAAGCAAGGGCCATTCTTTTGCATATTGTTTTGTTTCTATCTTTTTTGCTCTGTTGTAAAGTTTTAGCCCACTGAATTGGCCCAAATACTGATAAACATGGCAATATAGTTTTGAATGAAAAACGATATTCCAGTTTCAGCGAAATTTACCAAACAAAGCTTCAATTCAGAATTGTAGTCAATGATAATCCATCAAAAGTGTGACAATAGAATTGTTTTTAATATTTTAATTATGCCGCACGCAATTCTTTTAGATCTGAAAAAAACGTAAAAAATATCATTCAATTAAATTTCACGCTAGGGGATGTAATGGACTAATTTAACAAGGATAAATTTTATTTAATTATACATATTTTTTTCAAATATGCTTAAAACAATACTTATTCCAACTTCACTGATTCGTTATAATTTTGCATCGCTAAAACGGGGGTTCACCTGTAGGGAAAATTAATCACTGAACAAGTAATCCCTAGAAGCACAAACTATGTTAAAGGTCTATTCACATCTACCAGCACCGTGTAGTGCAGAACAGTGCAGGCACGGTACAGTTGAGGTTACCCACCACTTTTCCACCCCAGTGTAAGTAACTTATGGTTACTCCTTCAGGGTGCACGTCAAATACTCTAATTTTTTGTAATTAAACGAATGTATAATTTTTAAAGGACTCTAAACCCTCAAGTGTTCCTGCACAGCTTGTGCATAGAATGAGGTTAGTCACAAAAGCATATCAAATTGGTTAGTACAGATACTGACGACGACAAAATATAGCCCTTAGTGGCTCCTTCTGTCGATAACCGGAGTAATCCAAGATGGAATGTGGGAGTGTACCAACAAACCTATAAATAAATAAACAGGAAACACAAAAACACATTATATTCAGAACAGACCGTAGCCACGAAACCAGGGCAGTCCTTTTCGAACAGTGCAAAGCAACTTCCTGCTTCCGACACTCTTCCCAGTGAAGCATTGCACCAGTCACCCAAATTATCCCTAAAGAAAAGTGTATATGGGAGGCACTGTACAGTTGAGGTTATCCACCACTTTCCCACCCCGGTATAAATAACTTATGGTTACTCCTTCAGGGTGCACCTCAAGGACTCTAATTTTTTGGTTCAACGAAGCTAAGGTTATAAATGATTCTAAACCCTCAAGTGTCCCTGCATAGCATTAGCTTAGAAGGAGATTAGTAAAATTCCACAGCCCAGAATGGTTAGTACATACATACGGTCGACAAAAATGGCTCTAGTAATAATGATGGCTCTGCTCTACTCGTCCGTAGATGAACATGGTGAGACGCGGAGAAATACTAACATAAAACAGTAAAAGGGAGAAACTAAATAGATTAAGTGAGAGTACTTAGGACGAGCCGTTGCCAGGACACCAGGGCAGTCCCTCTGAAGCAGTGCTAGGTGGATTCTTGTTCCCGCCACCCTTCCCAGGAAACAATGCGCCAGTCGTCAAGATTATCCCTTAAGAAAAGTGTAATTGCGGAGGGGGTAAAAAAAAAAAAAAATACCCTGAGACCCTGGGGATATGGAGGGGTCCAGGCGGCCGGGAGCGTGCCACTGAGTCGGGGAGACGGGAAGGCCGTCACCACCAAGCTTGCTCCATCGGGAAGTACACAAGGGATCCGGCTAGGGCAAATCAAAAGTAGATGACTGCTTCGGGTTGCAGGGATGGGGTTAATTTTCCACTCACTAAGAGGGGATGTGGACAGTAGACAATAAAAATGTTTTTGGGTTCAGTTCGCCTGAATATCTCAAAATGTTTTTGAGTTCTACACAAAGAAAATTTTTTGTACCTAAAGAAAACAAAACTCATAATAGGGAAATAAAAATGGAAAACAAAATTATAACAACAGTAGAGGCATCAGTGCAGAGTGAAAAGTTTAAAGCTAAAATTTAAAATTTTAAAAAAAGTATAAGATATATTAAAAATGGCAGGAATCTAAATGAGCAAAATACAGAAATAGAGAATGAAACAAGGAGGCACTGTACAGATGTGAGTATTCACATTACACCGTGCAGCACATCACAGACATTGCACAGACGCGAGAACGGCTATCAATTGAGCGTTAGCGTCCGCCACAACATATTAGATGATTTTATAATTCTATTCCCATATTTATTATTATGTTATGACCAATATTCCCTGGCCAATTCAATCATTTTTTTGTTGCACATCCTCTTGGTTTTAGCAATATCTACGTCTTTTGATGCCAACTAACGGTAACGCCAAAATGGTGGTGCTAACGGTGAATTGTTCATACTAACTGAAAGATGCGCAGACGTCAACAGCTGCCACCTGCACCATCAAAATATTCCAGCAGACAATCTTGATCGGTGCTGGCCTGTGCATGGGCGGATACGTTGCGCTTACGTACGCTGAAATATGAATACTCCCTTTATTGTACGTGTCTGTACTTCACTGTGTCGGTAGATGTGAATATACCTTAACTCTTAGCCAAATACAGGTCAATGGATAATAAATCTGCTCATGAAAGAATTTCAATATATGAAAATTTTACCAATTCCACCAGAAGTGAAGAAAATACTTCAGGCGTATGTGAAAAATGTAATGAACATGATTCAGTAAGTTGAGATAAAAATAGTATTGTGTAGAATGAACACGAAAATAATAAATAATACGTCGACGTTAAAGGGGTTAAAAATTCAACGTTTGAATAAAGTCTTTTGTGATATAATATTTCACTATTCACTTGTGATTTTTTAGAAAGTCTGACATAAATAATTTAATGACAAAATTTTTTTAAGAATTCATAATGACAACTATATTCTCAACATAAACAAAACGAAATAAAAGCAACTTTTTTTTTTGTATTGCGGATTACAAATTTTTAATTACGTTTATTTACAAAAACGCAACGACAAATTATTAAACAAACTTTTCTCCACTTTAAAAATCATATTCGTATTTTAAATATTTTGTAAAACATACAATGGAACGGTCAGAAAAAAGTAATATTTCTGATAGGATTTGATAAATGCTAAGCCTATGTAAATTTATAAAATATTTAATAAAAAAATTTCAATTTAACAACATTATGTTTATCGTGTTGCGTAATAATACTATCAATATTTTGAATTAATAAATAATAACTCTCCGACGTCCCTCTCCCCGTTAAGATAAGTCATTTACGATTCTACAAAACCCAATAATGGGTTCATATATTTCGAAATAAGTTGGTACCTACCTACACAGTGTTGCATGTTGTTGTGTGTGAATGAGGAAGATATTTATAGCAATAATGATACACGGATCTTCGGAAATAATATCACTTCTAACGTTTCGTTTCACTTTTACGCAGGCATCCTTTTCTCTAAGTCGGTCGATTAGCCAGTTGTCTCACTATTGGTTTCATCCTTCCGCGGGTCTTGGGTCTCGGGTCGTGGGTCGTGGGTCGTGGGTCGTGTGTCGTGGGTCGTGGGTCGTGGGTCGTGGGTCGTGGGTCGTGGGTCGTGGGTCGTGGGTCGTGGGTCGTGGGTCGTGGGTCGTGGGTCGTGAGTCATGGGTCGTGGGTCGTGGGTCGTGGGTCGTGGGTCGTGGGTCGTGGGTCGTGAGTCATAAATGAGTTATCAAAACGATCTTATCTAGAGCAGCTAATTTCACCTATGTATATTTCATGAATTGAATCATAAAATTACTAATTCGTCATGAATATAGTTTTGTTGATGATAAATTTGTGTATACCCTAAAAGGTACTGCAGGATTGAGGCAAAGCAAGATATTAAGTAGTTTAATGAATACTCAAAAATTGCATAATAAAGCAAAACTAGAAATACCCAAGATAGAAGTGATGCAAAGTTAGCTTTTTTTTTAAATTTCCCCATCAAGAAGTGCAATAAGTTGAAATAATTGTAAGTTAAACTGAAAAATAACAAGATATTTGAACGAAAAATAATTGAAGAATATTGTGGCAGATTTTTTTCGTTTACTAAAATTCAGTCATCTTGGACATTTCTACTTTTGGTTCTAGTACCCTCATTTCATTCATATTTTAAATGACAAACTATTTTCAATTATCGTATATTTATTTAACTGTTACAATTTGCCACTAACGAATTTTTGTTTTTTTTTGCTTTAGGGGGTCGAATAGACCATGCTCACCACTTCAACAACCCCTACAGAGCTCTTGATGAGACCCTCCAGCTCGAGGCCGCCGTGAGGGCTGCGGTCAACAGGGCGGACCTTCTATTAGTCACGGCTGACCATGGTCACGTCATGACTGTCGGGGGTCACGGTGCCCCAAGGGAGCACCCTATTCTTGGTAAGCAAAATTATCAGTACTTTTTTATGTGATATAAGAAAACGTGCTGGAACTAGTTGAAGTTGCAACCCTACGAACAGCTATGATTGCCTTGGTCTACTCAGTGGTGGTACATTGCGCTCCAGTGTGAGCTAGAAGTGCATACACACAGAATATCTACGTGTAACTAAATGCTGCTAT